>VYZQ01042850.1:54864-82849 GCA_013400655.1 Mystacornis crossleyi
GGCCCCGGGGCCACTCTGCCCCGGGGGCGGGGTTTGAGCGCGCAGAGGGGCGGGGCCGAGAGGCGCGAGGGGGCGTGAGGGGAGGGGAGCAGGGCGGGGGCGGTCCCGGTGTCCGGAGGGATGGAGTTTGGGATATGGGGATTGAGGGCGCTCCGTGAGGGGTTCCATCCCCGCGGTTTCCCCTCACGGCCCGGGGGAGACGGAGGGCGAGGCGTGAGGGAGGGCTGCGAGGCGGTGCAGTGAGGGCACGGCGCGCTGGCGCTGCGGAGTGTGAGGGCGGGAGGGCGTTATCCTGTCCCCTAAAGCACTTCGGAACCTTTTAGTTTTTATCTGAAACCCTTGGCACCGCTTGGAAGCTTGTAGTCTCTCTCGCTGTTGTGCTTGTCCCTCTGCGTCTCGGTTTTTCGCATGTCCAAAGTGCCTTAAGTGCTAAACCAAAGTGGGCTTAACAATGGAGTCCGAGGGGGCTTCTCTTCAAAGTGCTCTACGTCCACAGTGTATAAAAACCATTCACGACTCGAGATAACCTTTAAAGGTTAAGGCTTTAATGTGACACAGCTTTCCTGTGGACTGATCCAAGAATGTGGAGTGAATTCCCCAGGAGCTACGGACAATTGCAAATCTGTTGTTCAGCACAAGGCATGGTTTTGGCACTGATCTCTGACAGAAGTACAAAACTTGAGCTATGCTTTAACATAAAAACTTCAAAGGACCCATAGGGATACTCATGTTCCTTCCTAGAGATCAACAGTAAAGCAGGAGAAATCGTGCTTTTACCATGAGGTTTGTATTTATCATGCATTCTTTAGCGTATTCATTAGCAGCTTTTTTCATTTCCCCCTTATAGCCTATTTTTATTCTTTTACTATTAAAATGCCTTTATAGTAGGGCTGAAGTAGGTTTAGTGTCTAACAATACTGCCACTTTATACAAATTAAACAAAATTTAATGGAAAATCTCCCCTTTAGTGAAAAAGAATCACTCAAAGGCATTGTGTTTGGTTTTAGGAAATAAGAAACAATCCAGATTTCTAATTGGCTCCCCATTTCACATGTCACACTGTATACTAGTTTACCAATTAGAATTTGGAGCATTGATATTCCTTGGAGTCACCTGGCGGTGTGTTTATGCACGCGGTTACCAGTTTAAGGTACCTAATGCACAATCTGGTTTTGAAATCCGGCTTGTTAATCTAGATAACATTCTTTTTCAAGCTGCCTATGACCTTAGTAGTCTGTTTTGTTCTTTAGTTTCACTGACTAAACAAAGCGGGGCTGCCTAGAGATTATACCCGGGCAAGCAAAACAAAAAACATCAGATGGTGCCAGAACATTACTAGTGCTGCCAGTTAAAGCTGTAGCTGGGCTGGAGCTTTATTATCTCAGATCACTACTTTGGAAGTATTATGCTACAGGAGTTGAAACAATGCGAAGAGCTCGTGGAAAAAAAACCCTCTTGTCTTAACTCTGAAAAACCTGCGTGTAGGCAGAGCATCTGTAAGGGGAAGTTCTCCACAGAAGAGCTTTCTATTTACATTGGTTTGCCAGAGGCTGAATTTCCTGAACTTCGACTTACACTGAATATCTTACAAGTTCTTTGTTCTCTTCGACTCTTTCTGGGGGGAAATGTGACAAAGACTTGTATCCACTAGAAAAAGCATGTATTTTAGATATCTCATTTTAGCTAAAAGTTAAAAGTCCTAGAGTTGGAAAAGTTGTGTTAACAAGTATAAAAGGAGGAGTTCAGCTCAAGGTTTCTTTCAGAAATGTAGTATGGATATTCTCCTTAGGTAATTTGGCAGAAATCAGAAAATCATTGTTTTTCACAAAGCCCCACACAAACTGAAATAAATACATTTGAAATGACAGTCTTTGAGCATCCAGGATATATCATACAAGTTTATGCACTTTCATGCCAGGATGCTCTGGGTTCTCTGTCTGTCAGATTACTCCCCTATATTGAACATGGATCCTGAAGGCACTGTTGAAGGGTTTAGCTGAACTACTTAGATCCTTCTAATAAAGATTCTTGGGGGCCATTCAAATTCTTTTGAAAGATCAATTCAAACATTTTAGTTTATTTAAACAAATCAATAAACTGAAATCAGCCACAACTGTACTATAATCTTTTATATCCTTTGTATTTTAAATCATTAGCATTGATGATTTTGAATAAAAAATGGCTTAAAATAGAAGTTAGTGAGTAATTTCTTAGCAGAAGAATTTAGTTTGCTCTAACATGTTCCATCTGAATCTGATCTGGGCCAGTTACAAAGAGCTGTTATTTTTTGTAGTTACAGGCAGTTTTATTGTGATGTTCTCCATATTTCACACAACTTAACTCAGACTAGAATGTCGCCCTCTAACATTTAGTACTTACTGTCATCTGAGAGAATAATGCACTGCAGAGATAAGAGAACTGGGCTGAAGGCAGCAGCTGTTACCTTGTGCTGCCTTTGTTTCATGCACTGCTCCGTCAGCTGAAAATCTTGTCCAGCACCATTCTCTTGTCACACAGAGGTCTCAGTTAAATTATCCTGCCGCACACACATTTCCTGACCAGCCCCAATGTTTAGCCCATGAAGTGTCCTCTGGGGCTCAGACTGTCCCAGCAGGGATGTAGGGAGAAACCTCAGATGTGCCCATTCCATCCTGTGTTTCCCAGGACATCCCAATTTGCACCCTACTTTTAAAAATTTCTTCTATGTTATTTTTCTTTGTCCAAGCTTCTCCAGTAAATTACCTTTTTGCCTGTTACAGTTTAAATCTGTATGGTTTCTAGCCAAAAGGAAGATACTGCTGGTCAGAGTTATTACCAGTGAAGGACCAGGGTAGACAGTGGAAGCAAGAGAACACTGGCAGTCTGATTCTTTAAGAGGAAAATGCTTTTCTGTTGTAAATTTTGCTGAAGTTAGGGCTTAACTCACTTAGAAGAACCTCAGTGATGAAGTTGTGGCTTGTGGGTTTCCTTAAGGGTGTCTGGGAGTGTGACTGGCAGCAGGGAAAGTGGCTTTAGGTTCTCCCAACAGCTGCAATTGCTTGGGGTTCTGAGGAACATAAGGAAGGCATTTGAGAAGAGAACAAATAATGTTTTGTTTCAGTTTCTTTTCCAACTTCAGAAATGTGCTGGTAGTTTAATTTTGTATTGCTTGTCCTGTAAGGTCACTGTGTCAACTACTGATAACATAATCATCATAATTAAGAATTTATGTTTTAGTCTGATAGCAGATGATTCTTTTTTCGCTTGTTGATAGCAAGTAATGTCTTTTATTTATTTGTACCTTCAGGAAAACATTTCTCCCATTTTATTTTTTATGGGTAACAAATGCAGTAATAAATTACTAATAATCAAATAGAAGATGGAGCATTCTGTGTCACCCTTAGTCTCCGGCTACTGTCCTTTACAGGTATTTTCTAGTCCTTTTATGTACATCCCAACTACACTGAGAATAGGAGCAATGTCAAAGCCTAAACATTTTTTATTTTATTTCTTCAGAATTATGTTTGGTTTAGGGGATTACAGAGAGGAAGATAGATGGGAAAGAATCACCTTCACCCTACAAGCAGTCATTCTTCAAAGAGGATAATTAAATCAAGTATGACAGTAAGTGCCATTGTAAGTAGATTTTCCAAAGAGATTTATTATACTGTCACTGGTTTTAATACAAATGTTTATGAAAAAAATCAACAAGACAGTGGAAGGAGGACAGTAGTTGGTTTCCAAGGCAAACAAATAATTCTCTTGGGCTTTTCTTGCGAATTCCTCTATGATTCTATGAAATAAAAGCCATTAGCAGTACATTTTCCCAATTCTGTCCATTTTAATCTAGTTTTTCTCTGATTTTAATGAACTGTCATAAATTCCTCTAGGTCAGGGATGAGAAACCTCGTTGAGGGCTAAGCAGATCTTTCTGAGTCTTCTAAATGACTCCGTATTAGCATACCCTGGGAAAAATCAAATTACAGAGGGTCGTATGAAATTCAAGTCATCAGGTCTCAGAATCCCTGCTCGGTTTCTGCTTATTGCTTATGGCTGTGTTTGGTGTAAGTTCACAAGAGAAGCGGCTTTTCTTTTTGACCATTAGATCTGCCTTCCTACGGTTCAGAATCTCATCCTTCCCTGGTGTATTTAGAGCTGCGCTGGCGAGCACTGGAGTATTGGAGCCAGTTCCCCAAAACCCATGGAATATGTTCAGCCAAAATGCCATTTAAGACAGGGCTGAAAACTCTCTTGCATTTAAGATAGATAGAGATGATTCTGAAAATCAGATTTATTCTGTGTGTAGTTATTTAATCCTCTCTGGTAGTGCTGGATGTCAGAGGGATGATGCAGCAAAGACGCAGCTGACTCACCCCGCTGGCACCGACACTTGGCAGGACTGGGAGGAGTTTGTCAGATGTTGTTGCAGTGTGTTAAAAACAGGCCGTGAAGGTACTCAGTTAAGCAACTCCAGTGTCTCACCCAATGGCCAAATCCTGTTACAAGGTCTACAGAGAAACACATTTTAAGGACATTACAAATTTGAGTAGCTTTGAAACAATAACAAAACTTAAAATTTTAGTGTGGTCTCTTAAGAGTAAACTCAGGTTTTGCCGGACGGTTTTACATAACGTTATCTGGGAGTTGCAGGAGGTGTAGACTGGCACTTTAGGACTCAACTTCCTTTAAGATGTGCATTTCTGAGCTGCTGAGGGGCTTGGCCGTTAAGAAATGTGATTATCTACTGCACTTGCTTTACTCAGAAGGCAAAGAATTCCTCCCACATATCCTGATCACACTTGAGATCTTCAGTGTTCTGAGATGAAGGCGTTAATAGCAGTAAAAATTTAATGGGGAAAGTGTCTTCTAACAAATTCTGCAGCTTAAAGATAGTATAAATCTAATCCAGAATAATTTAAAAAACTATTTAGCCTTTATAGTGAAGAAATAGTTACACAGACTATTTTCCATCTCTACACTGGCTGAGCTCTGGTAATCTGAAAGTCAGTCTAGCAAGTAGAAAAATGCTGGAATGAATTGTGTACGGTGAAAATTTCACTGTAATCTTTGTATTATTTTATTATAAAACTTAACAACAGGATAATTTTCTCTTGAGATCAACAGGCCATGGACACTTTTGAAATTCAGGATGGACGGGATGCTGGGCCGTATTATCTAGTCTGTACTTTTGCCAAGAAAGAATGGACCGTATTATCCTTGAGGATAATATGGTGATTCCGACCTGGTATTGTATGAGTCTATGATTCTTTGCTGAGTACAGGAGTTTAGAATTCACAGCATGCTGAATCCCATTTCATACTCCTAATGCATTGCTTAAATGGGTAATGTCTCATCATATGATTTAAACATCTTATCATCCTCTGGGCAGAATGTATTTAAAATTTAATGCAGAAGTCCCTGCTATTTTCTCAACCACAAGTAAGTGATTCCTACTTTAGCCTCCACAGAGACTTTGAAAAGATACAGAGGAATGCTGCTTAACTGGAATGTTTCCTTCATTGCAGCTGTGGTATGCAGCCCACTGCTACAAATAGACAAATAAGCATAATCTCTTTTCCCAAAGCTTTCTCTCCACCACCTTTCTTCATGGTGTTTGGCCTATTAGTATGTTTCAAGTAAGGTTACTTGCTCTTTGTAGTCAGTTTAGCAAGAATGCAGTACATCCATCATCACAAATTTAGACTTACAGTAGAGTCTGATGTGTAGCAAATTTAGCAAGGGAAAAGGTAAGAACTCAATTAATATTTTAGAGTATTGTCACTAATCATAAGGATTGTATGCTGTGTTTATTTTCAGTTAAGGAGTGTTTCTTTTTCTTTATAGGCTATATTTATTTGTTATTAATGGATACAGCAATATCAAAGGTAGTATTTAAAATTAGTGTTTATACATACAAGTAGGTTTCAAAATATGTGCATATTTTTAGGCTGTTACGAGCAGTATCCACACTTGGTGGTACAAAATCATAGTAAAACCTGGAGGAAAAATATCTTTTTCCCCATCTTTTTTCCCGTCTTTTTTTTTGTCCAGGTAGATAACAGATGTCTGACTATGGTAATTTTTAGGGTATTAAATAGGAAATCTAAGGTGATGAAAGGAAGGATAAAAGTAAAGTCAAGGACACCTAGGGCTGAGCAATCAATCATAAAACACAAGTACAATGTGTGCCTTTATTGCTCATTTAATTTCCATAATTAGAAGTATTAAAGGGGTATCTGTTAAAACTAAGCTTCCATTGTGTCAATGTAGAATTAGCTTCTGTCTCCTCTACATTTTCTTCTGGAATTTAAGGTAAAATAATTTTTATTGAGGTCTAGCATCACTCCCAGGGATTTGTATGTAGGAGGAGTCCATGTTACAGTATAAGCCCTCATTTAATACTGCCCTGATTTTGGGATGCCAAAAATTTTTTTCTTCAGGGTTACTGTTTCTTGTGTAAGAATGAGAGAAAAAACTAGCAAAGTTTATCCTACCAAAAACTGGAGAAGATTTTTTCTTCTTATCTGAGAATGAAAAAATCCTTTTTCATGCCTACTTAAAGGATTTGCTTCGTCCTTGTTCTGATGAAAGCAAAAATGCAGAATTTTTTTTTTCATCCTACTAATTCTCTCTCTCTTTCTTTCTCTTCTATGAGAAATGAAAAAAGAAAGGGGAAACTAATTTTGTAGAAGAAAAATAAGTAGCCACCAGAATAGGCAGAATAAACTCAGATTGCTCCCCAAAAATCATGATGTGCACTTGGACCAGGATTTAGAAAGCAGATGGGTGCTTTGCTACTGTGTCAGCTCTCAAGAGCTGTCAGGAGAATATTCCATTTATGTGTGAACCTGCAGACTCACACAGAATGCAGCTACATCTGATTTCCACATGAAGTGAGACTTCAGTTCACAGCAGCACCTCCTGCAGCTCCATCAGCTTGGTATGAGCAGGAAGAAAACTCAGGTTCAAGGATCAGGGAAAGCCCTAGCACACCCTAGCAAGGTTTCCAGTCCTGGGAGTATGAAGACAAAAGCCTGGAACATATTATTGGATACATTGAGCTGCTGTCTAGATTAAAACAACCACTCACAACAGTCAACTCCAGCTCAGGTGACTTCTGAACTGTAAATCATTGAAAGTTTGGGAAGTACACCAGGGCAGTCTCGCTACATTTTCCACTCCAACCATTTTCTGTAGCTATTTGCTATTGCCACTGCTGGAGACAGGACACTGGGCTGTTTAGACCTTTCTTCTGAGCCATTACTGCTATTTTTTATTATGTTCTCATTTTCATTAAGGGACTCATTTTCACTAAGGGACTCTGTAACTGTTATTTCAAGGAGGGGTTTGGGTTGTTTTTGTTTTTTTTCAGTAAAAGAGTGGGATTTCTGTGGAATCTTTAATAATATATTTTAGTAGTCAGACCTTACTTTGCCCCTTCTCCAACATGAACAGTTTTGCTGATTTTTGCTGAAGCTGAAGTTGCTCAGAACTGTTGAAATATGCCCAGATGTCATCTGCTGAAACAAAGGAAATCCTACTCAGCTCGTAGGCAGCAGCACACACAGGGCAGCTCTGTTACTCACTTTGTAAGCCAAGAAAATCCAGGCCTTGTTGCATCTGTTTGCTTCCAAGTTTCAAAAGTTCAGTCTGTGAATTTCCCAGTGCCCCAATAAACTATTGCAGCAGTAACTGCAATGTAACTTCTAAGAAAATCCCACAGTGACATTAATATTAAAATCTCTAAATGCTACTGGAGTTAACCAAGTTCTCGGACAACTGACAAAATGGAGAGTTACAACATTTGCTTTCCATTGCCCAAGAGAATTAGTTTTTGAAAATAAGCTTGTAAGGAATGTACTTACCAGGAAGTCTAACTATAAAAAAGTCTGCAGTGTACAGTGAAACTTTGATTTACGTAACACAAGCTGAAGTTGGTAATGTTTATGACATTGTAATTTCTTACAGTGGTGTGTTTATTTGAGGTATACACAATAAATAGTTTGTTCTAATTTACTGGTTAAATGTGCAATATAGTTTGGATATTAGCAGGCTTAAGCCTTTGGAAATGTTACCAGCAAAGAAAAGCACGAGTTCAGTCGGGTGTTTCCACTCCAGGCCAAACAGCCCAAACGTTGTTCACACTTTTGTGTTCCTTTGGTGTTGAGGTAGTTACATGTACACAATCAAGAGCAAAATTTATCACACTGACTTAGAGACCGAAGCATGTAACTACCCAGTTAAGCTCTGCTGTTCATAATGCATAAGTAAAAGAGGGGGATCTGAGTGTATCATTAGCATTACATTCTCGTTTATGTTTCTAGTCTGACAAATAGAGGACAAATACAGCCCTTCTCAATCCTGCAAAACCAGTAGCAAATGAGCTGTTGTCTTATCTGTCTTTCAGATTTTGGCTTACATATCTGTCAATTTTAGACAAAACAGAATCCTACACAGAGTTTTCCCTGATCCAGCTGTCACTGACATGCTGATAACATTAACCCATCTGTCTGTAAAATATTACATCTATTTGGCTTTATGCTTTTGAATGGGAATTTAATCTGCTAAAGATCAGCAGTGATATTTTACACGTTTACATGTAATTGCTACAGTCCCTGCATTAAATTTACTCATCGCACAGAATTTCTAAAACAGAGACAGCAATTTTCTTTGTCTTGTAGGTAGTGGACCAATCTTCTACCTTTTGTCTTGACTGTGGAATTAATTTACAATTTCTTTGTGTGTTTTAGCTTGAATCTTCTACACCCACAAATCCTTAACTGTAGTACTGTAGTACTTTAAACATTTCAGGGGATAATCAGTGCGGTGTCAGCTGGTGCAGTGTGAAGCATAGGTAATACTCTGCAGTGTGACTGATCTCACTGGTGCTTGGCTGACTGAAGTGATGGCTGTCATTTCTCTTCCCAGCAGCAGCATGGGCACATTCTGTACTGTGAGTGCTCAGACTGTGTAATTACTTTTTGGAAATGTTCATTTCTTTTCATGCACAGAGAAACTCTGCAGTATGCAATCTGCCATTGTATGGGTTTTTTGAATGTATTTAATAATCCTGTGTCAGGATTCCTGATGTTAAGAAATTCGGACGCCTAAATACAGAGTTTGGGGAGATGGACAGATTAATAGACATATATATGTACATAGATGCTTGTACGCCCTCAGGAAAACAATCCAGGTCTCAAAAAATGGCCTTTATGGGAAAATCAAGACATATGGTAGCTTTAAATCAGGTTTACTTCACAGTGAAGGCATTGCCTAAGGCATAATAATGCCTGCAGGAACAATGCCTCCACTTAGGCAAGCTGTGGGCACGGAGCCCTGTGGAAAGGCGAGGAAGTATTACAAGCTGGGGAGAGCTCTCTGGTACCATGTATCAGAGTGTTTGAATGGGAAATCAGTAGACTTCATATTCCATACACTTTAAATTATTTGTGCTTAAGCCCTGTCAACCAAAGCATGAGTTAAGAAGGAATTTTGGTTTCTGAAGTGTTCATATTTTCAACCTTTGCTTAGCAAACTTGAAAGCCAGAACGTTCCTGTATTCTGCTGTTTCCTTGTTGGCTTTTTTTTTAACTAAAGCTTAAAGAACCCATGCAAGTTTTTAACTCCAGAGTATGGAGCTTTATTAAAAAAAACCCCAAACAAGAGATTGGAAAATGCTGGCAGCTGGTAAAACTGAATTATTTTTTGTAGAGCATGCCATGTTTGAAAAGACTAAGTAGACAAGCAGAAAATGAGGAAGGATCATCTTCCAAGCAGATAGACCCTGTTTATCTAAAGTGGGACAAGGAAAACTTTTATCCCACATAACTTTTACTTTTGGATGGCATTTGAATTGGCCTTGAGTGTTTGGCAGCTCATCTGTTGAGCCATCTGTTTCAGATTATGCATGCTCGGAGGGCACATTGCACCCAGGCTTACAGTTCCCCTGAACACAAGAAATTTGGATTGGCTTTGCAGTTTAGTGATCAGTAAGCATGGATGTGCATGTACATGTGCATGACACATCGAAATAAACTCTGTTTATCTGGGACAAATTGAAGCATTCAAACAGCTGGAGAAAGCTGAGGGAGCTTAGAAGGGGAAAGCCTTAGGCCTTGTTCACTGTCCTCTGCCCCCTGTCAGTGCTTAGACAAGGCAAAACAAGAGAAAAGCACCCCAGGTCCAGGAAATTTCTCTTCTAGATGGAAAAGTTCTGAATGAAATAAGAGGTAATATATTACCCAGTTTTACAGCCCCTTTAAACAGTGTCTTAAAGGGATTGTGAGGTAGAGAAATTGCAGTTTGGCTCCCTCTGCTAATGAATCATCTCTAGTCCCATCACGGTGCCAAAGATGAACTGGGTAGTGAATCAGAAAGCTATAACCAATTCTTTGAGAGTCTTTGTTATGCCTAAGTACATCATGGCCAGGAAAGAGGATTTGATCCATAAACTTTAATGGTGCATTATGTGAATCTTATATTATTTATGGCATACTAGTAGCACTTACCTTTTTCATGCTATCTGCGTTGAACATACTTTTTTTTTTTTAAGAATATACTGCTTGTTCCACCCCTCCCTTTTCCTTCCTTTCCCCAGAATGCTGACTCAATTCCTTTTACTCTTTCAGTCAGCTTGCAGTTTCAGGCATTTCCTTGTCCAGTTTTCAGGGGAACACTTTACTTCCCTCTCGTGAGCACTGTGCAGAACTCTTGTGGCTGTTGAATCTCACACTGGCTGGAGATGGAGAAGATTTCTTTGCAAGCAGTAGAGACTAACATGAGACCATCTGTTCTTCATGAAATTCTCTGAACCCGTGGACTTGGATAGCAATTGTACAGTTGTGTATGAGAAGAAAATTTGGCTCACATAGTGTAGTGATGGAAGGAATGGTAAATCTAGAACCAACCAGGAGATTTGAGGGATAAATGCAGTTTTGTCCCAGGTTCTCTTTCTAGATTATTACATTTCTTTTTTTTAATAGCTTTTTGTAATAGCCAGACCCGCAGACTGTTTGCATTATTAGCAGAGTTTGAGTCCTCTGGTAATGAGGATCAGAATTTAGTATAGTTTATAATAAATTGTGAACAGAACATTGACGAAATGTAGATATGTTGTATTGTTTGGGCAGATCTTATTCAATGTACATGAGGAGTCTTAATTATGATGTTAGATTGAGCTTGGAAGTATTTCTTCTTGCTTCAAGTAGCACAAATAGTTCATTTAATCAAGTAACTGCATATGTGCAATTAAATGTGCAACATCTAAAATTTGAGGCATTTTACTTCTTGTAATATATTTAATCTGCTCATATGAGCAAAAATAGATCTTCATATTACATTGCTTATTCAAGTATAAAATTCTATTATTTTTTAAATTAGTAATCCCAAAAGAGCTACAGGAATTGATGAACGTTATTCCGTCAGTGTTAAAAAATTGAGTTACCTGAAAGAAAAAAGAAGTCTAATTAAAATTTTTTCCTTGTTGAATCCTATTAAGTGCTTTCCTCACATGAGAAATTTGTGAAGTTATTGCAAAGCTGTAAGGGTGGGGATCAGAACTGCAGATATATGTAAAAGTCAGCTGTATGATAATGTTAAAGGCAGAGAGAGATTCTGTGCTGGTTTTAGAATCTGCCAAGGACGTGTGTGCTATATTTTGGGCAAGAGAACTTTTTAGCCTAATGCCATCTGTCTGGCTTTCATCTCTGCCAGTTGTTATACAGCTCAAGCTGCCTGTCCTGCTCCTACCACATTTCTTGAAGTAGAAATTAAATTAAAAATACAGTAATTTCCAGTAGCCTGATTGGAAACATATCCATGAAGTGACTTAGAAACCCAAGGAAGCAATCCAAGCTTTTCTGCTTCTATAAGAGACTTTGATCAAAGTTTCCTCATCTGAAGAGGTGCCCCCCGTGGGGGGGATGGGCGTGAGTGGATGCGTGGGGCACGGGGTTTCTCTCTCCCTGTTCCCTTGGTCATGTGTACCCCAAATCCTGTCCCCCATTGGTCACTTTGAATGTAGCCCGCGGGAGTTCTGTACTTAAGAAGGTGTCCACGGGATTCGGGGGGGGTTGTTCCAGA
This sequence comes from Mystacornis crossleyi, assembly GCA_013400655.1. Taxonomy (NCBI): domain Eukaryota; kingdom Metazoa; phylum Chordata; class Aves; order Passeriformes; family Timaliidae; genus Mystacornis; species Mystacornis crossleyi. The sequence goes on from VYZQ01042850.1 coordinate 66,925, forward strand.
GCTGTTCTAGGGGGCAGTCGCTGTCGGAGTCCCTGCCGGGCTCCGGCCATGTGCGGCCAGGGGGAATAAAATCTGGAAACATCTATCAAATATCGTCTCCTTGATTCTTCCACGGGCCAAGGCTGTCTCCCAGGGAAGGTTGCAGCCACCCCACTGCAACACTCATCCATGTCCTGAAGCAATCTTTGGATACTTTTCCCCTTTCAAGCCTCACTGGCAGCAAAATATCCTGGCTGTAGGATCTGCTTCAATTTGTTGTCCAATCCACATGATAAATACCATTAAAACACACATAAAACCTCCACACCCCCATAAAACCTCCCACCTCAGGTCTTCTGTTTCATTCTTTTAATTAGTAACTATATGCCTGTATTTATAAAAACAACAATACAGGTTTTCCTCACCTTGATCTCTACAAGGTGCCTGCATGGTTTGTGTTTTTGGGCTGGCAGTTGTGCCATTTAGCAGAACATGGATCACTCTGTCCTGCAGTCCTGTGTAGGAGACCCAGAGCTCATTTTTAGCCTGGGATTTATTCCCTACTTAGAAGAATTGGAGTTGAGCTAAATTAAGCAACTCATCTATATATTCATTTTATAGTTAACTAAATAGCTCTACTGATGATTTTGGAGTATTTTTTTCTCATGCTCATCTCTATCTATGTAATTTACCATCATTAATGCTATCACAAGGAAATGAGAGAGAAATTCGTTAAACCATTTTGTACAGATATTTCTGTAAGGAAAATCATTACAGTAAACTTGATTTCAACAGGAACAAATTATGTATCTTCACTAAACCTAAAGAGACTGACAATCAAGAATGTTTCAGTTTTGGATGCAATTTGAATGTCTTTTGAATCATGGAGATTCTTTCAGGAAGATTATATTTTCTGTGTCTGCAAAACTCATCCAGCTATCTGACCTTACCTACCTTGTATGGCTTCTGCCTCTGTTTTATACCTAAAACCTTGGCACTTTTCTCCTTTGGAGCTCAGTGTTCTTTGTGTCATTTTTATACCTGATATATATTTGTCTTGGGAGCACCTTGCCAGGGGAGGAGGGTGTCCTTCTAGAGAAGGTCAAATTTGTTTATCATTGAACTGATTCAACAAATTAAATTGATACGGGGATCTGAAAAATCTTGGTGGTTTGATACTTGTGCATCATCATCAATAATTTTGGTAATCTGATGTAGATATGTATAAATAACATTCTTCAATTGCTTCTCATATTTTGTGAATCTCATTTAAGTTAGTATTACCAGTAACAGTGGCAGTTAACAGTCTTTCAGATTCTGCAGTGCGTTTTTAAGACCAGAATATATTTAAATGGAATTTTATTTGTAAAGAAAGCAAGTTTGGAAAACTATTGTGAAGCTACTGAATCCATGATATATTTTTCAAAGTCACAGTGATGATTACACTGGAATTATTTACCACAGCTGCTTTAAATGCTACTAAAAGTCATTTAAAGAAACTTTTTTTTAAGAATGGTCACCAGACTTTCACAGTTGTAGTTGTGGTGTATATATATATATGTTTATAGCTGTATCAGCTTCAGCTGTTCAACAGGTGAGATATCTTTTATTACAGATAACAAGACAGGAACATAAGGTGGCACAGAGGCAAACAAGTCCTTGTCAGCTGATGGAGTTCAAATTCCATTAATGCCCTTTTGCATCTGATCAGTCACATGCACACGTTAACAATTCCATTGAGGCTGAATCACTGCTGCATTACTTCTGCAACTTAATCTTAAAAAAAAAACCAAAATCAATCAACCAACCAAACCAGTAAACAAATCAGTCATTACGCAAATAACTTGGTTATATTTAAGCATATTTCATGTTTTAATTGCATTATGTGTGCAATCAAATGAGAACATATTTTGGATTGTGAACTATTTACTGCACTCATATTTTATAGCAATAAAAGAATATTCAGTCTTTAATACTTAGCAATGATATTTATTGTATGTGTTTAAAACATTTTTCATAAAGGCAGATATTTTAGGTACTGTCTCACCAGTCAAGTTACATTCTATTATTGATAGTACCAACCTGATGTAGAAGAATGAAAAAGTATAATTACATGTCAATTATTCAGGAGTCCAAAAAACAAAGAGGGATTTTAAGGGAACATTCCTTAGTCTTACATGTTGATACCAGTGGGATTATATGTTTTGCACTTTAAGGAACATTTTGCCTTCTTATGTTGTGCAATAGTTGGCCAAGTAACAGAACAGATGCCACTCCCTGCTCCAGGGCTGTAAATAAAAAAAAATCCCACATGGTGGTTTCTCATTTATGGACATACAGCAGGATTGTGCTTCTGAGAAGGGGAAGTGCAGCTGAAAGAGCATCTGTGGAAATTCCTTCTGGCTGCAGAAAGAGCACTGCAATTTGGTGTTTGATGGCTTTCACAGAGTGCAACCTGCAGGCCCCTTTACAGCTCTCAGCACTGATACAGATGTAGGCAAGTCATGCTTTACTCTCACTTCTCACTGTGTTTGTCAATAATTAGTGATCTTTTCCATAGTGGCAAAACCACACTTTTAAATGTCACTTGCTCAAGGTTAACTAAAATGGTCGAAGCATCTTTGTCCTTGTCTACTCTGAGGGCTAAATCATTAATACCTTTTCAAATATGATTGATTTTCCACTGTTTTGAGGCTTTTGACTCATCTCCTCACTGAACCTTTGGCAGTCACTGCCTTAACCCAGCTGAGATCTCTGTTCTGTCACTGCAGCTCCCATCCATGAGAGACTTCATTGCTGAAGGCTCGTGGAACACGATTTACATTTAGGAAAAGTTTTAACTACTAGTGTAAAATTAAACATGAATACTGTGTTGTCCTGAATAAGGGTGAATTTTAAAATGTGGTTTAAATGTTGGCACCTGAATTGCCCAGCTTGAAGACTGGGTTGCAGTAGTATGCTATTTTGATTTGTGAAAGCTATTTTCTGTGATATGACCAACGTTACTGCATTTGTGTTATTTTGTTTTAATACTTTCTGAACCATTTTGAAATTATTATGATTTTAATGAAGACTAGATGAAAATGAAGGAAAGTGGAGAAGGTAACAATAGATAAGAAGATGAAAATAATTGGGAGGACAAGTAAGGAAATCTCCAGAAGAAACATTTGCTAGTATCAAGAGTTACACTAATGCCCTAAAAATGGCCTTTTGCCATAAGCAAAGACAAACCACTTACTGAGAAGAAAAAATACCAAATTCCCTTTTATCTAATTACTTCATGTATCTTATAATTCTGAAATTAATTAATTATCTTTGTGAAGGGCAGAGTGAACTAATTCTAGGTTAGGAGAATGTTGGTATTTCAGTTGTAATTATATTTTTTAATATTTTCTGTTTTCTTAAAAACATAATAAACTTTTAATTTTTTCAGTAAGGTGAGCAATGTGTTCCCTGGATTTATAGTATAGACAACATGCCTAAGGAAACAGGGAACAGAAGAAACTGCTAGTAAAAGCTTTTCTGCCTGCTACTTTGTAAACATATTAGTTTTCAATCCTCATTTTGGTTTAATATACACTACACATTACGATATTGATGTGTTTAATTTATAATGAAGACTGATGCTGTTTCAGCAGTGGTATTGCTTGTTCTATTTCTGTCAGAGCACGTATTAAGCTGTTCAAGGAACAGCAAAATCTCCAACTGCTACATTAGCTGGACATGTCAAATTCATGCCTATTGAAGATTTTTCTGAGTTTCAAATATGGTCTTGAATGAAAATGTCACTCTGCTGTCAGTCGTCCAGCTAACTATCTAGAGGTCAAGGTGACCACTTGTATGTGTTTACATTTTCTCTTATTCTTTTGCAACATGAGGTGTAGCCCCATGAAACTGGTTAATATAAATTAGTTTGAGAAAATATGCTTACAGTCTTAATGAAAAGATAAATTGTGTGTATTTTAAAATAGCATAGACAGATCTGTACTGCTGCATTTTAGATTTGCCAACTCTTCCATCAAATATGATCAAAGAGATTCACTCAAGCCCTATTCAGGTTATTTTCAATTTTAACATTCTCTTAATAAAAAATCAAGATTGTTCTTTCTAATTACTACAGTTCAAAAATAATTTTAGCTGTAGGAATTCTGAATACTGGCAATATAGATGCCATCATTTTACAAAACAAAGAGGTACAATTATTCCATACTGTACTCTGTTTCTGCCAGATGAAGTTAAATTCAGATACATTCAAATGTTTCTGAACATTTGAACAGAAAACACTTTAGAGATGAAGAAATATGCAAAGTTACCTTAATATCCTTGTTTGTGTTTCTTTAATACTGCTACGGGTTTGTATAAATTTGATCATCCCACAACCCACTTTGAAATACTTTCAAGACTGCTATAGCTTTGAAAATCTGCAAACCACCTTAAGAAGCCAAGAGCACAGCACAAGATGAGTTTGCAGATAATTCCCATGCAGCTTTCATAATGATCAATGTGCATACTCTAGTAATTAGGCATCCTCCTAGAAGATACACTGTAGGACTCGCAGATTACATGTTTTATGCAAAAGAAACCCATAAATTAACAGATCTCTACAGAAGCTCTGTTGGAGTCTGGCTAGATGATTGTAGTGTTCTCTTGTGGCCTTAAAACATAGCAGCCTATCTGAAACGCTTTGTCTAGGAAACTTTCAGCTTCACAAAACGTAAAGAGCACACAAAGCATATCCTGGGGTGTATTTCTAGATAAAGGCACGCCTGCAGTCGTGACTTCCTGAACCAACTTATGTCACTAGTCCTGGAAAGTACTCTGAGATTTCTGATAAAAGGTCCCCTCAGTCCAAAGGTCATCAAAGTTTGTATGATGAGCTTCCTTATTTCTCAGGAGGGATCTCTCAGTAACCTAGGTGCAGGAAATGCTCTTCTGTACCAGGAGCATGGGTGTTGCTTGGCTCTCTGAAACCTGTGCAGTGCAAGACAGTCTCTGCCTTTGGGCAGATTCCTTGCACTGTATTTTCTGACATATTATTTGGCCAGGATTTTGTGTGTCGTTGCATATGGTTCCTTTTGTTCCGTAAAACTCAAAGTGGCTTAATCCTTCTGACCTTTAAATCCTTGATTCTGTATGCAATGCTGGAGCTGCTGCTGTGCTCTGCACTGGAATTTCAGAGAGCTGGGTACCTCATTTTATGCTCAGGAATGCAGGAGGCAGGACTGAGTCATTCCTCTCTCAGCCTGTGGAGTGCTCATGGGCTGTAGTAACACCTTTCCTAGCACGAGCAGAACAAGTCATACTAAATGCCTGTGTGCTGTTTTGGGCTTCCTGTGTTCTGATCCATAGGGTAAACAAAGCTCTATGAACGGAAGGGATGGACACTTAAGGTATTATTTCCAGGGAGACTGGTGGATTTGATTAAAATGTTACCAGCTTTACTAACAAACGTATTTGGAGATCTATAAAACAGAGACTTATAAAACAGAGGTCACTGGTGTTTGACTCTGATTGGTGTAGGGCCTTTCTATCTATCTTGCTGCAGCACATTTTCAAATTCAAGTCGACTGTACCAGAACAAGTCACTTTACACTCTTACACGGTTGCTCACAGTGGGGATTTGCACCAAGATGGTTGTGCTGCTGCTGTGCTTGCTGCACTGCTGCAAGGCCCAGTCTTCACTAGCCATTTGGCTAGTTTTGATTTGTTAGCAGTCCCTTGTTTGTCCAGTGTAGACATAACCGTGTGCATTGTACTTTTAAACAAACAGTAAAGAACACTGAGATCCAGTACCTGTTTGTCAAAATGCCAGTACTTAGAATCATAGAAAATCCTATTACACTTAAAAATAAAAGCATGCTAATACTGTTTTCCATGTCCTTTGGGTATCGAGTGTACTGTAATAGAGGATCTTACGACAAAAAATCAACATATAGCAGCTATTACAGAGCAGATTACAGATAAACACATTTCCTGCAGGAGAATTCCTGTTGAATGTGAAAAGATATAAAATGTACCTGTTCGTTTAAGTTCTTGCAATTTGTTGACCTTTTGACTTTCTTATGTTCTTAACAAGCTTTCACAAAAACCCAGCACAGAATCCCACGCAGTTCACAGAAGATATTACAAAAAGTCAAGATTCATGGAGTCAGCAAAGGGAGAGACAGAACAATGGGGTTTCCACTGAGGAGCAAATAAGAGGAGAGGTACATTTAGAAAGTCCCCCCGTTCCAGATTTCAGGAGCTCTTCCACCCTAGCCAAGCCCTGGTGAGCTGCTCATGGCTAAGCCAAGAAGGTCGTTGAAGGGCATTGTTTTGCAAACCTGCCAACAATTTTGAGTAAATTTTAGTAGCTGTGATTTTGCTCTTGACACAAAGTAAGTATGAAGTTCAGTTTTATGATCCAGTGTCAGGTGTTGACATTTCAATTCCAGCTGAGAAGCAGAGAGCTGTTTTCTTCTGGGAGCTGTCATTCTAGATTCGTGAAAATCTGCAGTACAATCCTTCACCATCAGTAGGCTGACATGCTGTTGTAATGGTTATGGAGATGTCTGAGGCTCTGAGCTGGTTGTTTTAACTCAGGTGGTTGGAGGCATCCAGGACAATTTGTCTGTGAGATGCATGGAATGATCAACAACAGCACAGATCTACATGACCACACTAATTCAGTGTTGATAATATAGAACTCATCATTATTTTAATTTGTGGAGGCCACAGTGGTTACCTTGAGTGATTCTTGCCCTCTGACTGTGGGCACAGTGGTCATGCCTGATGACTGTGAGTGTGCCCAGCCAGGGTGAAGGTACGTAACCACGTACCTGGCACTGCCTGCTTGTTCCTGAGCTGCAAGTGCAACTTGGAGTCTGAGTCTGCTGCAGCAGCTTTGGAGAACAGTAAGGAAAGGCTCTCTGGATGCAGACTGCTGTGCACTTCACAGTTTGTGGGAGCAAAATGGAGGGGGGGTGTGTTTATTTCCTAAGCTAAAGGCTTCAGGAAGGTCAGGCCCTCAGGGGCAGTCATTCGGCTGGAGCAGACCTCCCTCCTGGACGAGTGTTCTGCTCAGAGGGGGCCTGGGGCTTTTAATTGTGCTCTGGGTGACACAGCTCTGCTGGCTGACCTGCACAAGTCCCTTGGCTCAACACCTTTATTCCACAGCATTGCTGCAGCTGTGGGTCTCTTCCTGGACCTGATGGGAAATACTTGATGCAACACCCGGGAGAGAAAGGGAACAGCAGCAAAAACACTGCTGAGTCAGAGAGCCTGCCCACAAAATCCTGCTCACAGCAGCTCTCGGCATCAAGCCTCTAACTCCAGAGCCAGGTCCCAGGTCCCTGTTTTGCATTTTCCTTCTATTTGCAGTGAGAACACATCAGCCTGGGTGTAACCTCTCTCCTGAGAGGCCACCAGTCCTTGCCAAGCTGCAGCAAAACTTAGAGACCAAGGAAACAACTGATAGAGCAAAGGGCACTCACATGAGCTCATGGCAGCTCAGAAACCCAATGGTAGCTCTCCAAATACCTACTGAGGGGCCCCCTCCCAAAAATACAGTTTTCCACAGGAGACACAGCTGTAGTTTTACAATCTTCTGGTTTGATTTCCAGGCATTAATTATTCTGGGATGGTATTCCAATTTTAATCAACGAATAAAAAATCAGCCTAGAAATACAAGGTCTGTGCTATTTTCTAGGGATTTTGCTTATGAGAGAAGTGTGAGGTGAAGTAGATATGTGACAGTGACTATGTGAGTGGTGTGAATATTTTTATATCTATTCTGTTTGCTTTTTATATTCTTCCCCTCCATATCTTCTTTTTCTTGCTGAAAAAATGGCTGAGGAACAGGTCGGTAAAGCAGAGTTTCTACAAAACCTTTACTAAGGAATAGGTGGGAAGGAGGAATCCCACGTTTCATGAGAGATGATGAGCACTAGCAGCTCAGGATGACTGCCAGCTGAGGAATGACAGGATGCAGAGGTGGGGCATGAGCGCACAACTGAGCTGAGGAGGACAGAAACAATGCAGAGGGGTAGAGAATTACCGAGAAAGAAAACAAAGCATGTTGGGAAAGCTTTCCAGTAATCAAGTATGACTTCAGCTAATTTCCTCTTATTGGCCCGAATGCATATTTCAAGTTTAAATGTGTGCCTAATCCACCTTGGGGTAAAGTATAAAAATAAGAACGTTTTCCCTCGGCCCTCGGTGACTGATGTATGCTGTGGTAGTGCAGAGCTCAGAGTGGGAGTGGAAATAAGCCAGTGGGAGGAGGTGAGCAGGTACAGGAGGGGCAGGAGAGTGAGCGGTGACAGGAGTATCGCTGTCAGCCAGTCCATACACAATTGTTTCCCATGGGTTTGGAGAATGTGGTGCAGTTTACTCCCCACTCCAGCTTGCTCCTTATTCTCTGGCTGCCTGTGATGTCTCATAGTTTCTCCTGCCATAAGAGTTGCTCATCCCTTTCTTCTGGTTACCCTCCCCCAGAAGAGCCACTGTTCCCCTGAGTACAAGCAGACAGACAGAAGGACGTATACAAGCATGAGTCGCCTGAGCAGGCATCTAATTTCCTGTGAGTGGAGGGAAGCAGGAGGCCGAGCCCAGGGCAGCTCCTCACTGCTGTGAGGATGCGTCAGGTCAGGACATCCTGCTGGGCTCATGTGCTGCTTCCTCCTGGGCCTTGTGCCCAATTCTGTTGCAACTGAGCCCAGACCTGGTTCACCTCGTGTTTTGGGACTTCCCCCATCTGTGTCATGACTAGACTGGAGAACTGTAACCGTTCACCATGCTGGAAGCGTCCCCGGCAGAAGCAGGGCCAACAGGGAAGGTGNCGGGGGTGCCACGGGCGGGGAACGAGGTCCCGCCCGGCCGCAGGTGCCTCTGCCCGGGGCTGGGGAGACCCGGCCGGGGAGCGGCCCTGGGCGGGTGGGGCGCGGGGCTGCGCCGGCGGCGGTCGCGGTCCGTCTTTTGTCTCTGTAGGACTCGGGGCGCCCGGCTGGAGCCCAGCGAACCCCGTCCCGTGAACGCCGAGGGCGGGCGGTGCGCTCGGGGAGCGTTCGCGGAGGGGCTGAAAGGCGATAGCGCCGGGTTAAGGTGTCCGTGCCCGGTGCCAGCCCCGCGGCCGCCGGGTGCCCTCCCAACAGTGCGGGCACACCCGGCATCGAGGGGTGCTCCGGGGCAGCGAGGCCATGAGCAGGTGACCCTGGGAGGGACAGCCGAATTCCTTGTTTTAACAGAAACCTGTCTCCGCAGATACCGCTTGCAAATAATTTTACTTTGGTTTTTGTGGGCCCCGTGGTGTGGGAACTCTGTTGTCACGTAGTGCCCATACAGGTGTCTCATAGTGAAGAGTTGTGCAGGTGAATGCCCTAAAACTTGGAGACTCTTGGCACTGTTTCGTGCTCCTGTGATCTGCCTTCACCTCAATCTTTGTTGCTCGTATTTTTTCCTGACGGTAATGGAATCAGTTCACACAGGTTATTCTACACCGTTAGGATCATCTCTTATTCCCTAAAGTTACGATAGCTAATGAACGGCACTTTTTGATACTTTTTAATTTCATTTAGCAGTGACATGAGAAATTTTCATTCCTACCTGACATAAGGCTGAGATGGGCCTATCGGTGCACCCCCTGGCTTGGGATGTTTCAATCTGATAGCCAGTTGTGACATTTACAGAAAATAAAACTGGTAAATAAGGTTAATTAATTGCTTAAGCACATGGAAGTAAACTTAAAAAGCTGGCAGCAAGGCTGTTCAATTTGCAGTTACTTACATAGTTCACTTCTGAGAATATTATCAACCATTTCAAGGAAAGAAAGGAGGATAGTTCAGTGAAAAGGTGAACAAATATGTGGAGAAAACAAATGTGTCTTTAAGAGTCTAAAGGTATAGAGTTATGAAGTGTAGTACTTTCTGTGAAGGCTTGCTTTATGTTAAAATTGCTAGGTTAGCCTTGTCTGAGTCTCTTTTTCAACAGTCTTCAAGTAAACAAAAAGCTTTAAAGCATCTGCTTACTGAAGGGAAAGAAGTTTTCACAGAGCTGTTCTGCTCTTCGTTTGGGGAGAGGAGCTGGGTGTCAGCTCTGGTGCGTTCTACAGCAAGACATTATTGCTTACAGGCTGTGTAATGCTTTCATTGTAGAATTTATTTACTTTTTTGGTCACATGGATGGGGCACTAAATACAAATGTGATAATGTTGACAGAAGCAGAAAAATCGCCAATAACCTTAAAACCATTGTGGCTGCAGCTTACATCAGTGGTTAAACTGAGAGAGCTATTTCTGTGTGTTGACCATTTGTGCGGGGATTTCTTTTTTTGGCTTGTTTGCTTTTTCTTCTTGTGTTGCATAAGAATCATTGTAGAAAGTCAAGCAAGCCTGAAGATAATTTTTTTCACTGTAGGTTCTAACATGTGGAATTTTAGGGTTATAAAAAGTCCTCACAAGTGGTGAAGTGTTCAGAATCTCTTGAAGAGCATGAGGAAGTGAAAATGAGGGCGTGGGGGTGGGGAGAGCAGTGGTGGCTGCCCTGAGATCAGTTACTGACACCAGCAGTAAAGGTGTGCAGGTCAGCACGATCTGCTCTGGGGCACATGCAGAGAGCAAGAGGCACATGAACCTGCACTCAAACTCACTGTTAAGTTTGATTTTCTGTTCCCTTTCCCGTGTTTGGTTTGTACTTTAGCATGGCTGGGGTGTTGGGTATTTCCAAGTGAGATGAGGGTATTTTCAGATGACTTTACAGCTGCAGTGTCTGAGAGGGCTGCACATCCTTTTTTTGAATATCAAAGCTGTAATTTCAGTAATTTGAAACTTTTTGGTGCTAATTGTATTCTTTTGACTGGTTCGTAAAAATACTTCAGGACTGTGTAGCTGTAGTGAAATTTATTACACCAAGTATGCTTGAACAAGGGTTGCAAACGGAAGATGATTATCTCCCCCTCCTCTCTCCCTGCAAGTAATAGTCTGAAGTATCTTTTATCTCCTCATTTTGAACCCATTCTGCAACATCTTGTTGCCACTTGCATTTGCTCAGTGAGTGTTACAGTCTGAGCATGACTGAATTTAATGTGGAACTTCTAAGGGAACTTCTACCATGGGAGTGTTTTGTTGTGGTTGCCTTTAGTTTGGAAACAAGCAAACAACAGCAATGAGAAGGAACTGTCCGATCTCACAGATTGTCATCTGTTGTTGGAAAAGTCAAATCAAGCTATAACAAATATAAGGAATTGTATTTTTTGACCTTCTAAGGGTGGTTGCTTGTCTGACCTATTTTATATGGGGAATTTAGGGAGGAAGAATAGCAAACTGAGGATGGGGAAAATGGATGTTGAGAATGGAGAAGAGGTGTTTCTTGCTTCTTGCTGCTCTTGAAAATTGAACTTGTGCTTTACTCTGAAAAACTGGCTATGATTGAAGGGGAAGCTCACAGTTCAGGGAAGCACTGTAAAGAAATACTCAGGAAGAAAAGAAAGATAACTTTGTGTTTGTCTTCCTGATGAAATGCTTTTTGTGAGAAATGTGGTAGTTGTCTTGAAGTAGTTACGAGCTACTTTGGTAAAAAAGACAAAATCGTGTAATATCATTTGTATCGTAATTAGCTGCAAGTCTCATTTTAGCCTTGAGTATTGTGTTACAGAGTTGAGAATGCTGTGCTGTGTTGCTGAAGGGAAACGTGGGGTATTACTGAGGCTGAGCTGGATGGATTCCTGTCTCGTGCACACATTGCCAGGATTAATGTCTTGTTACTGGACTACACAGGATCCAAATACTTGCAATATGAATGATACCCTCACAGTAACTCACATGTTCTGTATAATGTAGAGCCAGAGATTTTGAGGTCTCTGGCAAACTTCTGATTTCTTATTTTTTTTTAAAGAATCAGCAAAATGATCAAATTAAGATCACAGTTTGTTATTTTTAGTGGAATGAGGAACCTGTTGTTCCTCTTTCTGTCCTGCAGATGAAGAAACCAGAGTATTTGAGTGTTAAACCTGCATATAGAGGAGGCTGGCTGCTCCTAAAGCAGATAGAACCTAATTTTTTTGATTGGTGTTGCATTCACCATGTTAGAGAGAAGGTGCCTCTAAGAAGGCAGTGCAGCTACTCGTTCATGGTGCACAGGCTTTGTTCGGTACTGATTAGAAGATGGTGGAGATCTGCTGTAGCAATTTGAAAATTAAATTGAACCATTTCTAATTATGCAGTGACAGACATCTCTGCAGAGAGAAGACAGCAGTTCTTGTGCCTGCTTCAGCTGTTCAGTGGGAAAGAAAGTGCTCAATTTTGAAGTACTTGGTAATAATTCTATAGAAATTTATAGAAGATATTTTCTTTCCTTTTGTTATTGCTGTAGGAGATGTTCTTGGTTATGTAATTGAAAGTGGTAGAAAGCTTTACCCTGAAACACTTCAGCTAAGACAGTAAAGCAATAGAGGTCAAAGAGAGAAGTTGATTATTGTTTTGAAATGGCATTGTAAGAAAACCAGCTTGCCTTGAACTTACCTGCTTTTTGGCTGACTACGGGAAGAACATTTAAGGCCAGATTGTGTCTTTTGGAAACTCTTAAAATGAGTCCTAGAGCTTTGTGTCATGATAGAATACAGTACTTTGGATTTTAATCAGGATAGAATAGCTTGTTTCTCTCCTGCTGTCTCACTGGGGTTGGAGGGGGAAATTACTTTTGTTTGTCTCAATGGACAGCTTTTGTTTGTTTGTTTTTAAGCCTTTTTGGGAGGAAGGTTGTGGCTGGATGGGGTGGACAGACTGGTAATAGTATCTTATTACACCTAAATGCAAATGTGCCAGAGGCATGAAAACATGGGGATTGATTGACAACAGAAGATGAAAAACATGGGTATCCCTGAAGGTGTTTTTTATTTCCTAGGTTAGCATTCTAGAGTTCATAGGTTTGTACAAAGGTTGTAATTATTACAACACATATTACCCTTATGAAGTGATCAACTTTGAAATGGAGCCATAATAATGTCTTTCTATTTTTGTACGCTGTGGAATCTGACCTTTTCTCCCTCCCTCATTTTGCATTTAAAACAAACGCTGTTTTGCAAATGGCTGTTACAAATTCCATAAAAAGAATTTTGCCAGTAAATTCTATGGCAGCACTTGGAAAGGTGTTGAATGGTATTTTTTTTCTTATCCCAGAAGAATATCTTAGTTTATGTTTGCATCTTTTGGTTTGTTGTGGGGTATACTTTGAAGAAAAAACAAATCTATTAGTAGTAAAATAGTCTAGGAAACCTTTTTACTACTGTTAATCTATTCACAAGAAATTCCAGTTACTGCAGTGATGCTGATATTAAAATGAATATTGGAAACACCAATGAAATAAATAAGAATTATTGGCTCGTCCTCTTAAGTACTGAATGAGAAGATTGTTTTGCACTTAGTGTTTCCATTGCACGACTTCAACACAATGTTTCCTGTCCAGCAGTGACAATGATCAGTTTGGCTGTAATAAGGAAACATTTGGCTGAACAAAGGGTGACATTGGGCAAGAGGGATGATGCACGAGAATCGATGGTTCCAGCCGATGAGCTGGCCAGCTCCATTCTACTTTTCTGCTCACAGCTTTAATTTTGTCCTGTGCCTAGACTTTTACGTTCTAATGAAGTAACACTTAGTAAGTCACGTATTTGAATATTTAGGAGAGCTACCACTCTGGTTGCTGAATGGGGAAATAAAGCAAGTGAGGTTTAGGTAAGAAAATACAGTGTGCTGTGGAGTGCTGGAAAGCAACTGAAAGTTGTTCGTTGTATTGGTATTGTGGTAGTCTGAGGGCTGGCAAAAGTTGAATATATTTTTGTCAGGCTATTTTGAGGGATGTGTAACTGCATGCTTAGTTGATGGCTGAAATAATAAAAGTCTTTGGGTACCAAAGCAAAGTCAGAGCAAGGTTAAGCTATAAAATTGAGGTATTGCAGTGAATACCAATGCTGGTTTCCCAGCATATGTAATTTTTCATGTCTGGCTATGGGAGAAGTATTTCCCACCCACCTCCCAGCAATCAAATAAAACCTTACCAGCTCTGTGTCCCTGTTGTTGTCCCCTCCCCCCCAAACACAAAAATCCCCAAAACAAACAACAACAAAACCCCACCAAACACAAATCCAAAAACCAGCTAGAAAATCAGAAACAAAGTCTCTGGGGCAGTGTACTTGCTGAACAAACTCTGATGGAAGCTCTCCTGTTATTTCCAGCTGTACTCTATAATTTGCCTTTTAGGACATTCTGGTGATGCTGCACAGTTTCTGTAGCTGCATAAGATCGCACTAGAGTAATTTCTACCAAACATCTTCTCTTAGTTTTCTGATAATCAGCACCTGTGAACATGGAGTACTCAGCCAAAAGAGCAGCTGTATTAGCTGTTGCTGTCGGAAAATGGATCTGGTTTTATTTAAGCTGTCACCATTTATACAATCTGTAGTAAAGGTTTTTACAAATATGTGGTTGAAAACATATACGATACTGTTGGTTTCCATATTTCCATTGAAACTTACAAATTTTAAATCCAGAGAAGCTACTTTGTTGGATTCTCTTTGTACAAAGGTCTGCAGACCTGGGCTTTGAGATCATATTTCTCTGAAGGGGGAGAACTCTGGTTTTAGATGATATTTGGAGTTATGTGCTCCGGGCTTTTTTACTAAGTATTGTGTAATTAGCTTGTATTATGCTCAGTTGTTCCCACAGGGTTTGTGAGGGCAACACAGTGTGAATTCTAGGTTATCCTCTGCATAAAGGCCTTTGGTTTAGGCAACACACACTTCATGAACACAGGATTTGATTTTGTGCCTGTTCTTATATTGAGGAAGAGAGGTAACCCTAACACTTCATTTCTTGGCAGTCTCTTGGGCAAGGGTATTTAGCATAGGCCAAGAGATTAGGTTTTGCATTGTTTCAGGTCTTAGGGGTTTTTTGAGTTTCTAAAAACAATTTTAAAATAAAGAAATAGCCTTTTCCAAAGAAGCTGTTTTATTCTTGTCCGCTTAACTTTAGGTGAGCCCTGAATGGTAGATGGCAGTGGAATGAAGGCAGAAGTTATCCCCAACAAGGGTTCAAGTTACAAAACCCAAAGTTAGAATATTACTCTACTTTAATGTGGTACCGTTGCTGTGGATTTAGTTGTGAATCCAGGGATTAATTTGGGTAACTGAAAATTTTACAGACTGGTTGCATATGACACTAAATTCTAAAGAATGATGCAGCGGATAGTGAAATAAAATTATATTGCTTTGTACTCTAATATTAGAGAGTACTTTCTAGCCTGAGTCATTTCAGGTTTCTGCTTTTGGCCATAGGCGATGTTGCCCAAGAGTTCCTGTTTCACACAGCCTCACCTGGTGACCTGGCTGAGGGAAATCTGATCTGGGGTGGTGTCAGTGACTGCAAAACAAGAAGTCAGTCTTCTAAAAGTTACAGCACGAAGAGCTGTCCTAGTCCTCATCGTTGTACAGAATAAATCCTTAATGGTTCTTTGAAGAGCAGTGGAGAGCGTTTTATATCTTTATTTGTCCAGGGAGAGGGAAATTGAAATATGAATCTCCAGGGCTGATTTTCTCTGTGTCTCTTTTACAGCTATCGAGTGCAAATCCTGTGTATGAGAAATTCTATCGACAGGTATGTATGTTCTGAAAGAACAGACCTCATTTGGATTTTATAGAATTGATGTTCTTTTGCTACGGACTCAGCCTGGCCAACAGTGTGTAAACAATAAAAGTTCAAGAAAAATTATGGTGCTTTAAAATGTGTTTTTGTAGTAGCTAGCATTTAGGTCTGAGCTATATTGGTATAAATTTAATAATTGGTTGTAAGATGATCCTTATTTTCGAGGGAACTGCCAGGTATGTTATGACGTACATCACTTGACAGTTCTAACAGACTGGGGGGTCTTGGTGTGGAGTAAATTCTTTTAAAATGCTGTATTAATATGTTCTTTGTTGC
>VYZQ01042863.1:0-10285 GCA_013400655.1 Mystacornis crossleyi
ACAAAAATTTTTTAAAAAGTAATACTTTGCTAGTGGACTTTTTTAAATACATAGATTGAACTATCACATGAATAAGATTTATTTTCACTTTTGAAAACAAACCTATTTTAACACATTAGTACAAAATACCCCCAGTTTGAAATATTTTACAGATAGTTTGCTTTACAATTAATTAGTTGCACAATAAAACTACTTATAGACCATTATTTCCCTGCAGCACTAATTCCAGAAAGAAATACCTCTTGGTTTCTCTTACCTTGCTACAAGAGATTCAACTGGCAGGATACCAGGGACACAATGAGCCAATGGGGAAATGAAGTGCCCCTCAAGGATTTTACAGTCAGATTGCCCCTCAACCTGCAGAGAGAATGGGACAATGGCAATAAATATTATGTCAGTCTTTAACTTGCTCTGAAAGCAAATCTCTTAAAGTAGAATTTGTTATAGGATAAAAACTTGCTTAAAAAAACCCAGAGCAGAGGCCTACTCCTCAAATATAGACATACATGTTATCAACATAGTCAAAACGTTTGTTTCCAACTTTGCTTTTATTAAATAAACTTCTACGGGAATCAAAGAAAGGTGTAATGCTGTCCCATTTTAAATACATTCGATAACACATAATAAGTTTTGAACACTTTTTGAGTTTTAATATTTGACATCTCACTCCCCAACTATTGTACTATCGGGAAAAAAAGAAAAAAACCAGTATCTGTACAGCTACTGCTTTAGTCTCTGTTTCCTTCCATTCTCTGCTAGTAGCTATAAAAGTAGCCTAGTGTTAAGTACCAAGTTATTTCACCTTTATATACCATTAGGAAAATAAATGTAGTTAAATCACATCATCTCTTGCTTTTAAGTACCTTGTCAATGAACACTGGGTAATCTTTCGAAACGAGCGTCTGGCATTTTTCCCTGTTTCCAATAATCTTTCTGAATTCAAATATTCTGTTGAAAGGAAAGAAGTAGAGAAGATTCAACTTTTAATCTAAAAAAAAGAAGAGACATATTTATATAAAATTTCAGGAGCTAAAGTAAGCCACAAACAAATAAAAGTTATGAAGCCAGCTTTCCATTTACAGATTAATCAGGCCAGCAGAGAGTAGGTAGCTACCATAGGGTGCTTTTAAGTTAGAAAAAAAATGGGCTCAGGTACCTTGCTGGGGAACAGAAGGCTAAGGGGCAAATCTGGTTGCTTTCTTCTGCTACTTAAATGGGCTGCAGAGCCACACAGAGAAAATGAAACAAAACTTCTCAGAGGTGTGCAGTGAGATGACAAGATTACTGAAGGCCATGAATACTGAAGAGGCAATGGTCGTGTGTTGCAGTGTAAGAAATCCCTACTAGAGGAAAGTGATAGATTGCTTTCACACATAAGCACACGGAAAAATAGCCCAGGAAAACTATAAATGATGTTCATCCTCAAGGGACTTTCAAATGAAGGAAGTGCCAAGTGACTTGAAGAAACAAAGAAGTCAGCTTTGTTTTGAACAGGGATTTTGACTTGATGCCCTCAAATTTGCCCTCTCAGCCTTAAATACTCTATGCTAAGAATAACTTGCTCATTCTTATGGTCATAAATACACACATTACCTGACCAACTAGAAGGGTTTTGAGTGAAAAGTACAGAGGAATGACCTGCTCACCTCCTCAACACCACAGAAAACCCAAAGAATGGAAAGAAAATCCAGTTTATCACCACACAAATAGTAGCTCTACTTTATAACCTTTGCTTTTCTTAGACAGAACAGCAAAGTATTTAATTTTAATAAAATAAATAATTAAGTATTTCTGAGAAAGTAAGGGTGGAGATGTGAGTGTGGAAGCTTAAGCTAAACGGAGAAATGTTTTGTTTGACAATAAATCTTCTAAAAATACTGCATTTGTCTTGTTTTTATAGTTAGGTGGATACTGAAGGCTAAATCTTGCCTCTACTGAAGAATTTCAACTCTTGCTAATGAGCTGAGGACAAAGAGTTAGGATATTAACATTCATCACATCAAGGGTGTGCACATAAAATTTCAGATTACACCTAGGCAGAGTAGTCTGTCATTCAATCTCAGTTAATGCCTGAAGTATAAAAAATGTATTAATAATTTAATAACGGAGCTTCACAGTGATGAGTTAACAAACAAAAATAAAACCCCTCCTCCCACGAGCCAGTGTGAGGGGTCAGGAGGAGGTGATATTCTTCCTTCTTCATCAAGGTGAAGCCAGGCTGCTGGGGAACAGCTCATCTTCTTCCCAGTCAGGAGCAACATACCAAACAAAACTTTCTTCCCCTTTGCAGACTAGCAAGCTTGCCTCCTGCTTCCCCCACCACTTCTGATCTGCTGAGAGAGGGTTTTTCCCCTGAATGAAGAAGGAGGAACTGTAGCTGATACCGCTGTTACCACCAGCAACACTCCCTTATTGCCATTTGGTGTGGGTGATCACCCTCCAGAGCCCAGGCAAGCCTTGCACTGGTGAACAGCAGCATCAGTCAGAGGCTCCCCTGTACAGAGACACCACTTGTACTGGAGGGAGATGGAGATGGGCAGTGAAAATTCACCATGTCTCACCAAGAGCCCAGAAGTTTTTAAGAGAGAAGGTTTTGAAAATATTAAAATACCCCATTTTGGACACACACATGGAATAGAATACAAAAATGCTGCAATCAAAATAAGCCCCACCATTTTTGGTTATTCCAACCAAAGCCAACATTCTCGTTTTGCAGGAAAATCTGCTACTTAAGAGAAAAATCAACTGAAGACAGACACACAAAGCAATCCAAGTGCCATTTTCAGATCAGATATTTCACGTGGACTTAAAAACAAAAAACAAGCTCCCATAAAACTCCACTGCTATCCCGTGCATAAAATTTTATTTCAGTAGTTTTCAAAGTTTTCTTTATTGGTTTTCATATACATAGGAGTAAGCTTATTAAACGCAGATTTATCATTTCCTATTTAAACACTGCACAATGCAGAATATATATGTTGTCACTTCATTTTTAAACTTAAGAAATAAAAGTGCTCAGCTTCCAGGTATTAATCACAATCGTAATTGATAAAAATAATCAAATGCTTAAAAATTAAGAGGTACTTCCATTTTGTTCTTATTTTCAAGACATCTAGAAAGAAAGAGTTTACTGCTTTGGGCTGTGAGAGAAGCTTCTGATTAAATCTTACACTTTTAAAATTAATTAGGAAGTTACAGAGAGACAGCAAGAGCCACTTTAATGTTAAACAGAAACAATTCTTCTGCAGAAATTCATGAAGTTTTGTTTTTAGAAAACACTTCCAGAGACGCTGTTTGAAGTATGTCATCATATAAACATAAGTGAAAAATACAGTTCGACACATAGACATTCTTTCAAGAAGAGCCTCTTTAAACAGAAAAAAATTTGCAAATCCTTTTAAGACTCCTTTTAAATCCAGTAAATCCCTTGGTATAGAAACACATGATTTCCTGAACAGAACCAACTTGAACACTTTTGGTATTTTAAATACAGGATAGCAATTACTGGTGCTACTTCAAGGGTTGGGTTTTTTTTTTTACTTTTAATGTAACATATTGCTAATGCTGTTACTTTTTAACAAGTCACCTTTTCAGATCCTCTGGTTTTCCCCATCCTCTGATGAAAAGTTTAGTGAGGAGAAGCTTTCGGTACAAGACATCTAATTTACTTACACCCATTAGCAGCACACTGTCATCTGGGAAAAAGCAGAGGTACAAACAAGGCAGTTAAAGGGGTTGTCAACACAAGTGGCAAATTCATCGATTTTAACACAAAGTAGTTTCTTATTCTGGTTTCTGCATTAAGGAAAAGCCATCTAATGTATTCCAAGAAAGTTAACCTTGATATTCAGGTCAAGTCTTTCTGTTTTGAACAAAATATAAAGCAGTTTCTACAACCTGTAGGAATTTAAAAAGCTAATTATAACCAGATATTCATTACACCACTGATGACAAGCGGACTGAAGAAGCACATCAGGTCATAGAACTGCATCTTTAACCAGTCCTTACTTTACCTGAAGTAATAAAACAAAGAGTGGCAGTGATCTGTCTCCTCTCTATAGAGGTATGATGGCAAAACTTTTCAGTCAGTGTGGGCTGTCATAAACACATCTCAGAATTGAAGCTCGAAACGATGTTTGGGTTTGAACAACTAGAAGACTTCATCTCTTCATCTTAACAGAAGGAAGGAGAGAGAGAGAGAGAGAGAAGGAGAGAGAGAAAAGGAGAGGGAAAAGGAGAAAGGGAAAAGGAGAGAGGGAATGTAGTTCCAGGCACTGTTTTTGCCTTCACTGGTGTTTTAAACATATATCCTAATCCTTATTTTATCAATTCCTTTCGATTTCACCATTTCTTACAATTTTCAAAGCAATGCTCCTCCCACTCCCTTCAAGGAAGAAATCACAACCTCAAAATCCTTGCCAGGATCATTTCTCTTTCAATAAATACACCAGCTCAAATGGAGCTAAATCTAACAAAACTTTAGGCAAGCTGAGTACTATTTTCAAAGCAATACTTACTGAAGTGAACAGGGAGCCACTGCTGAGCTCTTCCAACGAGGACAGAAAAAATTAAAAAAACACTACTAAAAAGGGAGAATTTAAGTCTAGTTTCTTGGTCAGCAGGATACAGGTTACTCAATTAAAAATAAAGGTCCAGGATCTGTGTACACCTAAGAAAACAACAGATTTAATAATTAAAAACTTGGTAAGTAAGTTCATTTCAGGCATTTTCTTGTATTTTCAGATCCCTCCACACTAAATGTACTCAATAATCTCACCACACTCCAAAATAGTGTAATTTAATTTATGGGTTTTTTAAAATTTTATTTTCATCCAAAAAGCATTTAGTCTGCTACACTCCAATACAGCCATTTAAAAAATAATCTTACTTGAATAAAACAAGTTAGAATTGTGGTCAGACTAACAAAAACATTCCTTTGCACATCTAGAAAACCAATATTTAAGAATCAATATACAGAAATAAAGGAGAATTTTTTAACACCTAGGATAAATTACTATCAAAACAGAAATTATAGACAATTTAAGATACTCAAATATTAGAACAAGAACCCTGGAAAGCCACAATGGCTCTAGGGATGGTTCAATCACTACAGCGTAAAAATAAATGCATGAAATCAGCAGAAGGTCACAGTGGGGACCTTCTGTTTTAAAATCATGAAGATGTAGATTGTGCTTGGAGTTCAAAGTCTGGCCTGACAAGCTCTCTGCTGCACCAAGAGAGTAACAAAACATCTTTCTAGGCAAGCACATTATATTTAAATGTAATATTGATTGAGGCAAAAGCATTGTCTCATCGTTTCTTCTGCTTCATTGACGGAATGGAGACTCTGAAGTAACTCGGTATATTTCAATTAATCAGAATCAAGATAAAAGCAGTACTGGAAAGAGTACAGGAAACACTAAAACAAGTGTTCCTAGTATGTGAAGTATGCTGCATAGAACTTCTCAGAAATATCATTGACTTAAAAAATTTGGGAGGATGGCCCCTATTGTATCTCTGTAACAAAAGGGCAGTCACTGCCCATCCATGCCTATATGGAAAGACAATTACAAACATTTTTACTGCCAGGAAAGGCAAATCCAACTGCTGGAGGCTGAAGTCTTGTAACTTCACATTAATGGGAGTATTTCAGCAGTGACGATTTGAAATGGATGAAAGAATCAGCAAAGGCTGTTTCAGAATGAGACTGATTTCCACCACTAGACAGCACACCTGCCACATCCCGATCCCTCTGTGAGACAGGTCAGCTGGAAGCAGTGACCTGAGAAAGATGCTGTGGAGTTGTGTGGCCCAAGAGACAGGATCTGTGTTATGAATCTTGAATGAATATATTGTTAACAAGGAAAGTTTTACATAATCGTGAGCTGTGAATGGAAACTGCAGCAGATACAAAAGCACACTAAGAAGAAACATGGAAACAGACATGAAAACTCATCCAAAATCCAACACACAGAAGGTCAGCTATCACTTTTCATCCAGTGCAAACAGCCTTCAGTTACAAGAAAAACACCCCTGGAAAGTACATGAGAACTTCACTCCAGGCCCACAGTGTAGTTTCTATTCTATACAAGGATGTGAAAAAGCTCCTACCCAGCAGTCAACCTGAAAAAACCACGGAGGCTCTGTTTGAGAAGGCGGAGTTGTCAACTTCCCTACCCTCCTTCTCTATTTAAAAACGTCTCTTACAATTAACGCCAAGTCCATTTCTGATAGAAGAAATAACTGCTTAAAAATCAAAGAAATCACGAAGAAGTCACGGCAAGGCAGACACAAGCTCCACATTAACTCCACACAACGGGATGGACACAGAGGAGCCTGAGGANGGTGGCGCGGCCTGTGGCGGCCGCGGGCGGGGCCCTGCGCGGCGGGGCCATGGCGGCCGCGGGCTCCGCTCCTGAGGCGCGTCCCGAAGGGCAGGAGCCTCTGCTGGGGTCCACAGAGGCGGCAGCGGATGAGGACGAGGAGGAGGAGAGCAGGTAGGGGCTGGTTCCACTCTCAGGCGGCACCAGGAGTTGGGACGTCACCGCCGCGGGTGACCCGAGAAGCCACCCCTGGGTGCCGGGTCCTTCCCCGCCCCGCACGGGGAGTCCGAGCCTGGGGGCGCTGCCCAGCCGGGGGTCCCAGCCCGATCCGCCGGCCCCAGTGCTCCGGAGCCCGTGTCTCGGACCGCCCCGGGCCCGGCTGCGGGAGCGGGCCGGGGGCTGCTTCACTCTGTAGGAAATCACAAACCCGCTCGCTTGGGAAGTTCCTAAAAGACACCAAACAGGATTAATGTGGGGCACAAGTCCGGGTGTTTAATAGCAGCCTTCATGTGTGGGTAGCAGTTTGTCTCTTGGGGTTTTTTTGCCCTTCTGACAGCAAAACAAGTGGCTTAAGTGAACTTAAAATCACAGATATGCCTAAACCTAGGTATGACTTATATGAACAGTGTTTATAAAGTATGTTCAGGCATCTGTATATCTGTAACCTGAGTCTGCATCATTTGAATAAAGATTACTTTGTAACTTAGTTTTTAACTTCTATTTTAACTTTTTTTTCAACACTTGCAATCTGCAGCAGTATCTTTTACACACAACTTTTCCACTGTATATTGTTATTTTCTTATCATAAGAACAGACTGGCTGTAGCTTTTAGTCAAATCAACAGTTGTTCAGGTTTGTGGTTCTTTTAAAGTTACAGTTGTGAGGAAATGTTTGGAGTTTTATGGTTTAACACACACTTTTAAAAGCTTTTATATGATGTGTGGTGCTCCAAAGTGTCTGTACAACGAGTGTGCAGAATTGAAGACCTCCATAGATCAAGATCTCTGTGTGTAACATTTGGTGCATGATAGCATTTCTGTTATTTTGTTTGATTTGTCAATCTAGTATTTTTTCAGTGAAAAATAAATTCTTTATCGTCTTTGCTGAGCAGAAATCCACTCCTGCTTAACAAGTTACACAACTGTATTGAGAGATTGGTAAAAAATGTTTTCAGGGTCATGTGGGAGCAACTAGAAGAAGATCAGATAATGATTTATTTCTCTCTCTTTTTGGTTGAAAAACAGTGATGTTGTGGAAACACAGGAACATTATAAGAGCAGATGGAGATCCATCTGGATCATGTACCTGACAATGTTTCTCAGTAGTATAGGTGAGTAAACACGTGGAATTCGATGTAATTTCTTTAATGACTATACTTTGGTTTGAAAATTACAGGGTTTCCTAGGTTTCAACTACAGAGCTTCTTTAGTGCTACTGTTCTAACCTCAAAAAGGTGCCTTCATTCTTCAATAGAGAATATATGACTAGCAAATCAAACAGAAAGTTGCATCTAATGACATAAGTAACAAAACTGGTTTTACACAAAATGACATATTGCATAAGTCAGTGGTTTATGACTCCTTAGTAGTTTGGTAGTGGCAAAAGGTAGTGGCAAGGTAAGGTTATTGCTCAGAACCAAACAAAACAAAGGTCACACTTTTATCATCCAAAGTAAAGCTTCTAGGGAATGAAAACAGAAATAATGTGGAGTTCTTAAGAGGTAAGATCATGGTGGGAATGTACTGTCTATTTCAAAATATGTATCAAAACTTTTTCTTCAAGTGAGCTTTGCATTTCCATTGCAGAACAGATTGAAATTTTATTCCTAAATAACCCCCTGGAAACAAGGATTCTGTTGATTTTTGACCTGTGATGATTTTCTGTGGGCCTAGAAGTTATCTTGAAGTTGATAGGATACTTCAGTAACTCTTTTTTTTTTTTAAATTAAAATTTNTCCAAAAAGCATTTAGTCTGCTACACTCCAATACAGCCATTTAAAAAATAATCTTACTTGAATAAAACAAGTTAGAATTGTGGTCAGACTAACAAAAACATTCCTTTGCACATCTAGAAAACCAATATTTAAGAATCAATATACAGAAATAAAGGAGAATTTTTTAACACCTAGGATAAATTACTATCAAAACAGAAATTATAGACAATTTAAGATACTCAAATATTAGAACAAGAACCCTGGAAAGCCACAATGGCTCTAGGGATGGTTCAATCACTACAGCGTAAAAATAAATGCATGAAATCAGCAGAAGGTCACAGTGGGGACCTTCTGTTTTAAAATCATGAAGATGTAGATTGTGCTTGGAGTTCAAAGTCTGGCCTGACAAGCTCTCTGCTGCACCAAGAGAGTAACAAAACATCTTTCTAGGCAAGCACATTATATTTAAATGTAATATTGATTGAGGCAAAAGCATTGTCTCATCGTTTCTTCTGCTTCATTGACGGAATGGAGACTCTGAAGTAACTCGGTATATTTCAATTAATCAGAATCAAGATAAAAGCAGTACTGGAAAGAGTACAGGAAACACTAAAACAAGTGTTCCTAGTATGTGAAGTATGCTGCATAGAACTTCTCAGAAATATCATTGACTTAAAAAATTTGGGAGGATGGCCCCTATTGTATCTCTGTAACAAAAGGGCAGTCACTGCCCATCCATGCCTATATGGAAAGACAATTACAAACATTTTTACTGCCAGGAAAGGCAAATCCAACTGCTGGAGGCTGAAGTCTTGTAACTTCACATTAATGGGAGTATTTCAGCAGTGACGATTTGAAATGGATGAAAGAATCAGCAAAGGCTGTTTCAGAATGAGACTGATTTCCACCACTAGACAGCACACCTGCCACATCCCGATCCCTCTGTGAGACAGGTCAGCTGGAAGCAGTGACCTGAGAAAGATGCTGTGGAGTTGTGTGGCCCAAGAGACAGGATCTGTGTTATGAATCTTGAATGAATATATTGTTAACAAGGAAAGTTTTACATAATCGTGAGCTGTGAATGGAAACTGCAGCAGATACAAAAGCACACTAAGAAGAAACATGGAAACAGACATGAAAACTCATCCAAAATCCAACACACAGAAGGTCAGCTATCACTTTTCATCCAGTGCAAACAGCCTTCAGTTACAAGAAAAACACCCCTGGAAAGTACATGAGAACTTCACTCCAGGCCCACAGTGTAGTTTCTATTCTATACAAGGATGTGAAAAAGCTCCTACCCAGCAGTCAACCTGAAAAAACCACGGAGGCTCTGTTTGAGAAGGCGGAGTTGTCAACTTCCCTACCCTCCTTCTCTATTTAAAAACGTCTCTTACAATTAACGCCAAGTCCATTTCTGATAGAAGAAATAACTGCTTAAAAATCAAAGAAATCACGAAGAAGTCACGGCAAGGCAGACACAAGCTCCACATTAACTCCACACAACGGGATGGACACAGAGGAGCCTGAGGATAAATAACGGGGCCTAAAGCAGGGTGGTGAGCAGCTCCCTGCAAGCCTGACCCGATCACTCAAAGCGGGCAGGTGGGACCCCCGATCCCAAATCTCTGCAATTCCCCCTTCCAAGCCCGCCCGGGCGGGACCCGGCGCTGCCCCAGCGCCCGCGGGAAGGGGCGGTGGGAGGCAGGACACGGACACCGCGGCCCCTCTGCCCCCCTCAGTTCCCCCCCGCGCCCCGAGCCCCACCCCGGGGCCGGGCAATGCCGTGAGGGGGAGCTGCGGCCGCTCCTGCCCTCAGCGGGATCCGCTCTGGCACCGCCACCGCCGCTCCCTGGGCGGGCAGCACGGCGACCCCCCAGTCCGGCCCGGCCCACGAAGGTCACTCGCTGCTCACCCGAAGCGCTGTCGGTGCTGAGGCACCACATGGGAGAGCGGGAGCGGGAAGCGGAGGAGGAGGAGGAAAGGGAGGAGGAAAGGGAGGAGGAGGAGGAGGGGGGGAGGGCGAAGG
>VYZQ01042863.1:11649-22140 GCA_013400655.1 Mystacornis crossleyi
CTTTGCATTTCCATTGCAGAACAGATTGAAATTTTATTCCTAAATAACCCCCTGGAAACAAGGATTCTGTTGATTTTTGACCTGTGATGATTTTCTGTGGGCCTAGAAGTTATCTTGAAGTTGATAGGATACTTCAGTAACTCTTTTTTTTTTTTAAATTAAAATTTCTTTGACTAATGAATGCAGATATGTCAGTATATCAAGAATTCTTTTTACTTGGAGGACCTTGTTGTCTTTCCATTGGGAGGACAACATAGGAGGTTTTTTGTTTAGTGTGTATGCACCTATAAAGTGATCTTTTCAAAATAGTCCCTCCTGATAGGAGGAATTACCGCTCCTTGAAAAAAGCAGGAAATGCACAGGTTTAGACTATAATACACTTAGAGGCAGAAGAATGAACTTGTACTAACTGTTTCAGGAAAGAAAACTACCGATAAAAATGGCAAATAAAATAACTTCTGTTTCTACTGTGTTACAGGTTTCTCAATTGTAATTATGTCTGTGTGGCCATATCTCCAAAAGGTTTGTAAATATGTTTGTTTTTTAATTAGTAAGAACAGAAAACCCCTGCTCAGAAAGTAGGTAATACAAAACTTGGCGTTTTATTTAGGAAAAGGAAAAATAAAGGGAAGTGTGTGGCTTTAAGAGACTTTTATTCTGCCATCCACTTAGACAGCTTTTATTACTTCTTGCAAAATCTGTCAGGTTTTTTCCTGAATTGACAAAGGTCCGTCATAATCTGGAAATGTTTGGTTTTCCAAGATCGTGATTTCTTGAACAGTGAATCAGTAGAAATCTCATTATTAAAACTTAATACACAAGACTTGTCTGCGTTTTGGAAAAAAAAAAAAAAAAAGAGGAAACAGGAGGTAGAAGTTGCTCTGTAAATATCACATTGTTGCACATAGATGTTGATATTCCTAACAGGGCATTGCCATTGTTCCTGTATAGTAATTTTAGTTTCTTTGGGGGGTTTTCACCTCTTAGTTGTGACCTTAAGAGCAGCATAAAAGTCTCTAAAACTTTAATTTAATCCGCACCAGGATTTTATTGGCCCTGGAACTGCAGGAAGGAAGTTTCAAATGCAAATTTGGAAGGAGATACCCTGGGTAGGGACCTAGAGGTGTCATTGAAAGTGAGGCTGATGCGGAATTCTTGCAGAAGAAAAGAAAATGCATTACCACCCATGTAAATCAGGACAGATTCAGGCATGTGCAGAGACAGTGGAAGTGACTCCTTGCTCCTGGCATGGAAACTGCCTGCCATACTGCTGAAGTTATGTCTCTAGCCCAGAACATCAGCCGTGCTGTACACAAGCTCTTGGAGTTTGCTGCAAGTGAGCCATTCCCAGGTTTGGAAGCAAAGCAGATTTTACTGGTTTGGTGCACTGCTGGAGAGAGTGAGCCAAGGTTTATTACCCCAGGCAAAGCATTACAGTACAGAGTCCTTGGTATCCCAGGTACTAATTCTAAGAGGGTGTTACTGATAATATAAAACACTCCCATCAGTGTTTTACCCCCAGACCTGATTCATGTGTTTCTGCAGATTGATCCGACAGCGGATGCGAGTTTCTTGGGCTGGATTATAGCTTCATACAGCATTGGCCAAATGGTTGCCTCTCCCCTCTTTGGCTTGTGGTCCAACTACAGGCCCAGGAGAGAACCTCTGATCATTTCCACTGCTATTTCAGTAGCTGCAAATTGTCTCTATGCCTATGTCCACGTGCCCCATTCCCACAACAAGTACTACATGCTGACTGCACGTGCTCTCGTGGGGTTTGGAGCAGGTAACCACAGCAGAATTTACATTTCTGGAAATTATTACATTTTGTGTCTCGTGTAAGATGGTTAACCGTTATATTTCAGTACCAGATTTACCATTATGTGGGTGATAACTTAATATTTAGCAAAGCAAAGAGTTGGCCACTGGTGGTTTGTCACAAAATTATGTAATTGTCTTGTTGTGTAAAAATACTAGAGGGAGTGCTGGGTTTTATTTTCTTGCAAAATAAGAAACAAACCCCTAAAATAAATGTCACTCAACAGCTTAACAATACGACTTGATATTTACAAGAACACTTGCTTTATTTTGGGGTTTTTTTGAAGGAAATGTGGCTGTAGTTCGATCATATATTGCGGGTGCCACTTCTCTGACGGAAAGAACGAGTGCCATGGCCAATACCAGTGCCTGCCAAGCTGTTGGCTTCATATTAGGGCCAGGTAAAGCGTATCTTCCTTCCTCACTTCTCTTATTAGGTTGAAATTGGGTCGTGGAAGTAGGAACCCTCAGCAGCTCTATGTAGGGGTTTTTAAGGCATAGTTTGTCAATGATATCACAGCTGAATAAATGGGATCCACTCATCTATACTTCTGTAAGCCAATATAAATTAAACATTCTTGTGCAATTGCTCTGCACCAATTTAAAGTTTAATTTAAACCCCTCCTACTGCATCTTTTCTCTCTAGTTTGCCCTTAGCATGAGGGATAATCCAGTTCCAAGACCAAGGTTTTCCATGTAGGAGCAAGAGGAAAAAAGTAAATCGTCTGTCTGCCAAGTAAATTAACCAGTGGCTCACTCGGAATTCAGTTCTATAAGTTTCATGATGTTATTGATACAGTGTATTTGTATGTAACCAAGTAGTTTTCTAGCTGAGATCTCACTAGTATCCATTTTATTTATTTAGAGTAGGATTCTCAAAACGTGAAAGGTTTGACAGGTATAATACTTACATTTTACTTGTCAATTAGAATAACTTTGCTTATACAGTTTCATATGCTCTACATATGTTCTAATATTTTCTTAATGATTGTCAAAAATTTCACAGTACATTGATATTTTTAAGTTTTTCAGACATGTTTTACACTTATTGGAGAAGAAGGAGTAACATGGAAAGTCCTTTGTCTTCAGCTGAACATGTACACGGCACCAGTGTTATTTGGAGCTCTCTTAGGAGTTATTAATATTATTCTCATCTTTGCCATATTCAGGTAATCAAGTAAAAAAAAATTAAATATCCCAGCTTGTTCTTGTGGGTGACTTGTAGCAAATAATGTGCTGCTCAGCAGGAGGAGTAATAAACCTGAAATCTGGAGTGCTAAAACTCTTAAGTTGTTATTTATTTTTTCAGTATTTCTACCTTCTTTAATACCTGTATTTTTATTATGCTCATAAATGAATCTTGGTGATGTCGTGATTAGAATGTAAACTGATTTAAAAAGTTAAAGGTGTTAGACTATTAGCCTTGATATACTTTTAGTATTGGTGGTTGCTGCCCATGTTTTTTCTCTAAGGAGGAATAAGGTTGGCTTGCCTGTAGGGATCTCACTGTCTGTGTCTTTCCTTTAAGAATTTCAGCGGGGATTTTTATTCATTATCCTATTGGTGCAGATGCATCTGCATGTGTGATACTATCCCACTAGAATATTTTCTTTCTTGAATAGGATGGTATTCACTGCAGTCAGATGTGAGCTTGGTAGATGATGTTTAAAGGAACTGCGAATAATTATCATATAGATGATACCAGTTACAATTATTTTAACAGAAACTTGACTCAATAGTAGATCAAATAAATATTTGTATTAATGAAAAAAGTTCTAAATTTCTAGGGAGCACCGAGTGGATGACATGGGACGGCAGTGCAAAAGTATCAATTCTGATGGAGAAGGTACCAGTGTTTCCTTGAAAACTTATTCTGTGATTCTAAATTTGAAGTACTCTCTTATTACATAGAAGCATTTAGAAATATTCTAAAGTCTGATGCACTGGGAAGTTGATGTGGAAAACAGGCTACATCTCTCCCTAGCTGGTCCAGAAATTGCTTCATTTGTCATGTTCTGTCCATAGTGCTGTCTGGTAGCAAAGAAGAAAAAAAAAGAAAATTGTATGGATACTTCCATATTTTCATCCTGCAATCAGATTTTCATCTGCTATGTAATTTTGACCTTTGAAAAGAACATTTTGGTTTCCATTGTTAAGATATTTAAAGCAGTTTGCTTATTTTGCTGTCACTCAGGACTCACTGGGAAAACAGATGGTGTAACCAGTTTGGGAATAATTTTCTCTAATTGTCAGCGGAATTGAAATTTCAACAATTCCGTTTTGATTTAAAAACTTTATACTTTGATTCTCAAAGTATATCTGCCTAGCTGCCCACCAACTTGCATGCTAATTACTTAGAAGACTAAAGGAATCATTACTGTTTTTAATTTGTGATGGTAGAAGAAAAAGTTCAAGTGTGCAGTTCAGGTAATTCTTTTGTGCTGCTGCAGGAAGTGATGTTCTGGATCAGAACACAGAAGGAAGCATTGACCATGTTGCTGTGGTAGCGCTCAACATTCTCTTCTTTGTCATCCTGTTTGTGTTTGCTGTCTTTGAAACGTAAGTGTGTCTATTTTCTCTCAAAATACTCAGACATGCAGAGTAATTAGACTGGGAGGGGGGGTCATGTAGAGGCTTTTCTCTTCCACTCATCTTCCTAACTTCCTAAGTAGAAGTCCAGAACCATAGGCAATCAAGTTGATGTGTACTGATCCAGAGTAATGAAGTAAAGGTCAGTAATAACTAAAAATCTGTACAGTTTGTGGTATAGGAAACATTAATGTAAAAGCTTTTGAATGGGGGCAAACCCATATTCTCAACTTTTTGAACATTCAAAAAAAAAAGTAGCTTAATTTGGGCTACCTAAAATCTTCAGAGAAAACATGTTTTCAGTTGAGTATCTTATTCTGTATTTTTTATTTTAGTTTTGTGTGATTTCTTAGTATGATTTTGATTAGCTCCAAGAGCTTCAGTGAATCCCTTATTTCAGTAATGATTAAAACAATTGTTTGATAGAGTTAATGCAATTGTATTCTGAAATACACTGGGTTATATGACTGGGGTTTTTTCAGCCTAAAGAGGTATGTTATTTACTCCCAAATTTTCTGTGTGTAAGAAAAAAAGTAAAACATAACAACAACATTATCTCTGGCTCAAGTGCCCTTCATTTTTTTAACTCTTAAAACCCTTTGAGGAGGTAAGATTTATTCTGCAAGTTTTTTTAGCTCTAATGTAGCTAAAATTTGTTTTACAATATGGCTCTGTCATTGTTGCATTATTTTTAGAAAACGGAGGTTTTAGAGACTGCTCGGTTGCTAAAACTGAGATGGTATTAGAAGTTTATTATTTTTGTTCTCACAGGGTCTGATTTTTTTCCTGTCTCTATTACCCTGGCTCGGCTTTAACTTCATCTGATCTATCAGAAATAAACTAATGATGCCTCAGAGTATGGCTGGTGTAGTGCATTGATGTTTGGGACAATACATGTATGGAAACTAATGTATGCAAGAAGCTTTTTATGATTACTGTATTTTTGTTCTGTCATTTCAGTATAGCTACTCCACTGACTATGGACATGTATTCCTGGACCAGGAAAGAAGCTGTTTTTTATAATGGAATAATCCTTAGTGTGATTGGCATTGAATCCGTTATTGTTTTCATGGTGGTTAAAACACTATCAAAAAAGTAAGTTTTGGAATTGTGTTGCTTATGTTGGCTAAGGGTGAAAAGTTTTATGGCAAGGCCAAATCTGTGTTACTCACGTCTTTTACTTGGTAACGAATCTGGGTTTACTCTGACAATGAAATACCTCCAATTTTGGCACAGCCTTGATGTTGTGGCTGTTCTTTATTCTGTTAACATAACCCCCTTATTTGACTGTCTTTTGCCTTTGAATGACAAAAAAAGCAGGTTTTAAGTTACTGTGATTTTGCAGCTTTTTTTGCTGGTGTTTTGGTCCAATATCATTTCCACAAACTAATGGGCTATGTCATTAGCAGCTACCTAAATCTTACATTAATTAAACAATACATTTAACTGCAATTTCATTGTTTGGTAGGACTGGTGATCGTGCCATACTCCATGCAGGCTTACTGATTGTCTTGGTTGGATTCTTCATCTTACTGCCTTGGGGGAAGAAACTACCAAATATCCAGTGGCAAGGTAATAGTTCAAGTCTTACTAGACCACCTTTGTAGTGTTCTTTTGAAGGCCTTTTATTACATTTTTGTTCTGAATGATACGAATAACTTATTTTTACAGAAATAAAGAACAACTCCATTCCCAGAACAGCCCCCACTGAAATGTTAATGCCTTTCTGGAGTTTGCAAGAGATGCAGCTGCCGTCCAACCACACAGCAGAACCCGTGGGCTGCCCCATCACACAGTCCTGGTGCCTGAATACTCCCATGATCTACCTGGCCCAGTACATCAGCTCTGATGTGCTCATAGGGCTGGGCTATCCTGTTTGTAATGTCATGTCCTACACTTTATACTCAAAAGTCCTCGGACCAAAGCCTCAGGTAAGCACGATCGCTAAATGGTTTACTTCACTTGCTCTGCAAGACTTGCACTCTCTTTGTTAAAATGAGGGGTCTGGTAAAAATTCCTTTTGTCATCAGCAAAATAATTGTGTGTTTTAAGCAGGGCAGAACTTGGCAGTTCTGAGAGCAGAAAGAGCTCCAATCTTTTTTAAAATCCAAGGCAAGTCTCAAGGGCAATTAGAAAGCAAGGCTTGTGCAATTTATGCAAATCTTACCATGTGAAAGTTTCATGACTGTTTTGGCAGAGTCCTTTTTGTAACTACCAATTACATATTTGGAATACCAGTATGGAATAATGTTCCTCTTACTAAGTTTATTATATAAAGACTACAAATGCTATTAGACCTCTAGTGTGGGCATTTTTAGTAGTGAAACACTATAGCAAACTTATATTATTGCTTACCAAAAGATTTTATTCCCATTTTTCCCATTTTTTTTCATGTTCTATTTTGGTGAAAGAGACTAAATGCTTTCAGCCAGAATGCATTTTGTTAGAAACCAGTAGAGTACCTTTGAGTGGAGCCTTGGAATGAATGCTTGGAGAGGCTGAGCAGTACTCTTGGAAACAAAGTAATCAATGTCTTAATGAGTTAAGAAAGATAAGTGGTTGTTTAACTACTTCGGAATTTTCTAGTTAGGCTAATGGGTTGGAATTAATGACCGGCCAAATAATTCCTGTATCACTTACATAAGCTTTTGATCTGCTGCAGGGTGTCTACATGGGATGGTTGACTGCCTCTGGAAGCGGAGCACGGATCCTTGGGCCTGTTTTTGTGAGCCAAATCTACACTCACCTGGGGCCACGTTGGGCATTCAGCTTGATCTGTGGAGTAGCTGTAGCCTCTCTCTTACTCTTGGAGATAGTATACAAGAGACTAATTGCATTTTCTGTCAGATATGGGAGGATGCAGGAAGAGAACTGTTAAATATGTATTGATAAAAAACCAAACCCAAGCAGAAGTAATACGTAAGTTTATTACTGCTTTTTAATGAGGAGTACCTAATCACTGACCTTGCTGGCTGTGTGCCAACAACTGTACACCTGTACTTACACACTGACAGAACACTTAACTTGGTCATACCCTAATACCTGGTCATCCCTGCTGCAGTTGGCTTTTGTGTTCTGCTTTTCTAGCAGCAGAGGAAGGAATGTGACGTGTTAGAGCAATACAGTGGCACAGTTGAAGGGTGTACAGTTTAAGTGATGCACATGCGCGCTGAGTGCAGCTGTGAAGGTCACCCGCATCCTTTCCAGAAAGAAGTAAAAGAAATATTATCTTGATTCTGTGAATCAGGATTAGTGACTCTTTTGTAACTACAAGATTAGCTGAGCTGCATGCACTTTGTATGGAGACACCACTACTTAAGCAAACCTGATGTTGGGTTTGTTGGCTTGTAAGCACTGATTAATACAGAGCATCTGGTTCTGGAACCTGTTACATCTCCTCCAGGATTTCAAATGACAGGTGAATGAAACATAGAGGAAGGTAGGTGCCTTCCACACAGGTAGTTTGTGTGGGATTTGGGTCTTTAGGTTGATCAAGAGCCATTGAAAATCAGTCTCAGCAGCTGGTACTTGAACTACAGTGAAGCATATGTGCAATTTTTCCTCTACTGTTTCGCTGAATGGCTTTTTGTAGCAAGAAAGATAACCTGCAGAGTTGAAATATGCACAGCTTTTCTTAACTACAGGAAAAAAAGTCTAAGCATAATAGTTTACACTTTTGTCCTTGGTGAGAATGAATGTAACTGTGCTGAGCAGTGATGGTAATTAAGTGAAAGGAGAAAACTGGCTCCTGAGTGTTCACTGTTAGCTGTAGGCTTCTACTTTTTCTGATATTAGGGTACAAGAAACAGGAATTTACACTGTTTTAGTCCTTCAGACTTTATTTTAAAGAGTGAGACTGTAATTGTCCTTCATAACGGGGCCTAAGCTCTTCTGTACGGGTTTGTTTAGCTGTTTTAGTGCTACTGGGAAAAAAACCTCTGGAATAACTCCAATATGAGAGTTGTGGCTGTTGTTCAATGTCCCTACTATTTGATGCTTATTGAATTTAATAAATGTAATTATGTATTCCTACGTACTCTATTGTTCAAACACTAAGAGACTACTGAATTAAAAGATGATTTTTTCAGTACTGACTGATGGGGATAGAGACGTTTTATTCCCTCACGGGTTTTCCTGCTACAGAATCACAAAATGTTGTGAAAAAGGGCTTCACTTTTATATGCTAATTCATAGTAAGTGCTACTTGTATATCTTTCTTGATGTTCCTAGTGCTAAACTCTTTATTTGTAAGCTATTTCTTTGGTTGGGACAGGACAAAATAATGGAAGTTCTGTCTTTTAAACAGTAGCTGAATAAGGAGAACTGGCTTGAGTCTTTTAAGCTGAGCTGTGCTTGCACCAGTGCCATAAACTCTTCATCGTCCCCCCTTCAACACCGTTTTGGATCCCACTCCATTAAGCCCTTTTCCTGCCCAATAAGGAAGGCGTCGAGTATTTAGATACAGAAACAAGCATCATCATGAGTGTTAGCACACTTGAAGCAAAATGCTTAGGAGAAGAGCTGCTGTTAATGCTACTTCAGTTGCTGTAAGTATTACTCAAGGTGTAAAACAAGGTAAAACTACCTAAAGTTATTAATTCCTACCCTTGAACCATCACTTGACCTTGAAACAAATAAATAGGTCCAGACAATTACCACTGCATTTATTATTTTTTTTTGTATAACATGCTTGTGCAGGGAAGTTTTAAGCTGCTGCTACAAAAAATAAAAACAGAGTTATAAAACATATACATATTTACATATATTACTTGTAAGACATAAAAATATACGTTATTTACAAATACAAATACTTGAACAGAACAGATGCATTTTCCTTGATTGTTGGCACTGAGTAAGCAGTGGAGTAAGAAAAAAAATACAACAGATTCAGATACTTTCCAGAGACTTAATGCAGTCAAGAACTAAACTGCTTGAAGTTTTGCTTGAGTGAGTTTATCCATCACTTTAATAATCTTTTGTATGATACTTCACACACAATTTGCTACACATAAACAGAGCAACCCTCTCCTTCCTAATTTTTTACCAGATATTGGAAGAATTTCTGCATAAGCTGAGTAAGATCAGTCACTTTACTGGGAAGTCAGCGAGTGAATTTAATAAGCTTTTGTGCTGTGACACCCGGTTGTCTTTAATTAGTGAGGACCAGCTGGATTGGTAAACATTACAAGAATAGAAGACAGACAGTGCAGCTTCTCTTTGATGTATTCTGGCAACTTATCATCTTCTCCATATCTAGAGAGGCAAAACAGCATAGAAAAATTGAGATGCTCAAATAATTTGTTTTATTTCATGACAATATAATTATTTTAAAGCATTACTTTTCTCACCCTCCCTGTTTTTAATACTATGCATGAATAGTGCCTGTACACTGGAGACCGAGTAGATGCACGCCCAGTTAGTTTTATTCATTTGTTATCCAGAGTTCAGTCACAGCTGTGGGTGCTTCTCTTTATTTATTAGAGCTTACATAAGCTAATCACTGGGAAGTGATGGCAGAGCTAAGGTTTAATATTTACAAACCAAAATCAGTAGTGGCTATGAAGTTATCTAATGTACAGCAGCCTTGTACTGAGTTACCTGGATTGTTTTTATGGCAGGAACAGACTCACCTGGTTGTCTGGCCATCTGGAGAAGTGTAAGTGATGGAAGAGACACCTGCTTGGGCTACCAGCTGGGATCCATCATTGAACTGAACCCATACTGCTCCACTGGTCAGCTGACGAGAGAAGTTATGTTATGGTTTGAGCATAAGAAATACAAAATTCCACACCTAGAACTTTCCTAATAATGGAAGCTGAAAGTTTTTCAAAATTGCTGAAGGGACTTAAGTATTTTGGTCAGTCTTTTAAAGATAGAGATTGCATGGATATTACTTTGGAGGAAGTAGTCTCATGCAGATTTCCTCAGGTTTCAGATTCTCGGCTTTAGTTATCCTTGTCAGTATCAGATAAATAAAGAATTACCTTTAGCTTAACTACTCCTAAAGAATATTTATAAAGGGCCAAACATTAAAAAGAGGCCCATTTGTGAGAGTTCACAGCTATACAGTTTACAGAATATATA
>VYZQ01042863.1:22182-33345 GCA_013400655.1 Mystacornis crossleyi
GAAGCTTACTTTATCTGGATTGCCAAGAACAATTTTTTAAACCTAAAGCTTATCCAACAGAAAAGCAGAGGGAAAATGGCTTTGCAAGGAAACAGCTTTTCCTGTTGTAGAGGAAGATGCATTTCTGTTGTACAGATCTGGTACGTATCTTTTAAAAACTTTGACAAAATTTTTGTTTTTTCATGACACCTTTGCACCTATAATAGTGAACAGAGAAGTTTAACAGTTTCAATTTTTTACTAGAGTCAAATTTAAATGACAAAAGACACTGAAATAGGCAATAATAGCCACATCAAAATTGTAGTAACTGAGATACTGAACTATTATTTTTGTTTCTTCTACTTACGTAGTTCACCATGGTATTTATCTAAGACATTTATTTAGAAGTACCTTTCCACATACAAATTTTGATTTAAACTGTAGTGCACAACTGAATGTTTCCTCACAAACCAAGTTTAAAGTTAATGCAAAGTTAATGACTTAAAAATACATATCTCAAATTTAATAAGAAAAAAGAATAGACATGTCTCCTTTATTAATTTCTCACCTGAGAAGCCCAACCAACATTTTTCACAAAAACAGATTTGACAAGTTGGGCTGAATTTGGACTGCATTCCGTTTGAGGAACAGAGGAGCACTTCTTTTCAACAGTGTTAGTCAGAAATGTAGGTTTTTCACGGGACACCACCTAAAACGCAGAGATGCACAGAATTAACAGCCTTGGCATTAATCCTCCTGATAAGGTACCAGCTGTAAGGGTCAATTACCACCTGTTCCTGTATACAGACAGATTTAGCCTCTATGCTTCATTTAACAGCATTACCGTATAAAAACCCCACAGGGACACAACTTTGTGTTGTCAGGTTCACTTCAGCCAGGTGGAAATGGTCAGACTCTGTACTAGGGACACGAGCTACAAAACCAAACAGACACGCAGATCCAACAAATGTAGATTGATGTACATTCAACAAAGGTTACAATACAGTGTGCCAAGACCCCAGTATAATTCAGCCAGCTAAGGAAGTTTTATCAGGAACCAAAGCCTGGTGGGCCTTTTAAACAAACCAGATAAAATTGCTCACAAAGCCTTACTGGCTGCATGTATGTTTTCATGTGCCCTTTTTTTATATACACACTAACACTTGATTATTTCAGAATAACAACCTCAAGTGCCAATAACCTTTGGGATACCCTTTGTTATTCACCACTGAGGGCACATCAGAGCTCTCAGATTGAAGACTGTGCTGTCTAACACAAGTAAGCAGTTTTCAAACTCTCTTCTCAGGAAGCATTTGTAGTAAAGTTTTGAAGTATTCTGATTTTTCAGATGATCTTAAATCCAGATATCAAAAGTTAGTTGAAATCAAAGTTAACATTTCTAGGCAATAAGCTCACAAGTGGCTAATAAAAGCCTATATCCATACAAATGTAATTCCATTAGTTCAAGTAAAATAGAAATATGGGAGAGTAGTCTCAGTGGTATGCCTGTGTACTTACAGGAGCACAGTTTGGAGTCTGAACTGGAGTAGAACTGGCAGCTTTATTTCTATCCAATGCCACAACTTCTTTTGAATAGTTTGTCTTGTCCAACAGCGGAGGTGCTACAGTCTGTGGTGATTCAGTATTACCAGGTTTTCTGGAAAAATAATGAGAAAAACTGGGAAAAAGTTTGTCCAAAAGGGACTAAAGAAACAAGTGAGGAGACTGAGCTCTTCCTTCATTTTACCATGGACTGTCCAAAGCACCTGATGGCAGAACTCTTCTGCAGAACTCATTTTCAGTTCAAATACATAAGTATTCAATAAATATTCAAATACATCAGTATTTTGAACTGAAAGATATTACCTTCCAACAATTATTGGAAAAAATGGAACACTTCCACTCCTTTTTTCTTCTTCCAAAACAGCAGATTCCAGTGCAAGGCATATACGATGTCCCTGAAATGAGAAGGGGTTTATTTAAGTTTGAAATTGAGAACTGTATAAGTATTTCATATATGTTAATGTGGCAGGTGAGCCCACACAAGGAAATTGCAATGGTACTGAATTTTTTAAGCTGTATAAAGCAGCTTCATATGTTCTGTTTAATGCTTTCACCAGACAGGGAAACCTGTTTTACACAATAGTGAGAATTTCCTCTGAATTTCGGTTGTGAGACATTGTAACTGTTACCTCTACACTGATATTTGGTCTTCCAAAAAACACCATCCTCCCTCCTTAATAGTGCAATGAAAACCATGAAAAACAAGACTGGAAGCACATTTGTGAAAGGGAAGCTGAATTTCCAGGAGGCGGCTTTGCACTGGAAAAGGTCTGTGTAGAACACCTTACCTCATTTGCATGATCCATATAAGCCTGGATTTCCTTCTTCAACCCTGCTTCGCTTTCTCCTTTCAAAGTGAAGGATTTCCCTGACTTTTCAATCACATGAATTATACCAGCTGTCTTATGTATCTTTGCTCCTGCAAGAAATGTGAACCCTTTCAGTGTGAGCTGTATAAAACACCAGTTAACCATGGAAAGCTTGGAGCAGGGACAGGCCTTTCACTAAGTAGGTTAACTATCAAAGGTAGCTGCAAAGAAGAGCTCATGAATAAAACCAAAGTATAATTTAAGTAACACTTCTGCAACATGTACTTTCTGAAGAAGGTATCAGTAAGGAATTAAAGAATCAAATAATCTGCAAGTGCTAGAATAAAGGCAGAGTGGCCAAAAATCTGTTTATAGTGCACTATTTTTTCAAACTGAAGTGGTGGTTGTTTAGTGTTAGGTGATACTTTAGTGCAGCTCTAAAATCATGATTTACCTATTTGCGTAACTGCAAAAATGAATACATACCATCGTAAAAACAAATTTCAACATCTGCAGGGGGTGAATTTTCCATCAACATGCACTTGGCATATCTTGTATAGAACGTCACTTTGGGGGTTTTTGTTCTCACCAACTGCACAAACTTAGCTGCATACTGGTATTTTTTCCAGTACTTTTCTAAAAAAGAAAATTAAAAAAATTTTTTTAGAAGTTAGCAAATTAAACACTGTGCACCAGCTTGAAAAGAAGTAATTTAAATTATGTATTTGCTAGCTTAAGGTTGTGAGTAATGTTTAAGTATGTTTAAAGAAACTGATTTATTTCCACCAACAGCTCCCAGTATGAATGAGGAAAAGATTACAAGAGCTTTAATTTTAGTACAGTACATTGTAAAGGGGTGACTCCGTAAAGCTTCCATATAAAAGGAATCAAAACCTGTGGGTTGCACTTTGCTGTGAAGTTTCAAAACAGTTTCCAGTTAAACTGTAGTTTGGATCTCATTCTGAGAGGAGTTTTACTTCAGAGCTATCTGAAAAGTAATAGCTAAAAGGATAAAGTCACAAGATTCACTTAAAATATCACATCAATCACCATAATTTAAAAATAGATTTCAGGTTACCTGGCAAGTTGTCAAAATTATATGTGCAGATGCCTTCAGGAGGAGCAGGAGGTCGGTCATCAAGAAGGAAACCTCTTCCTTCATTTGGATGATAAGCTGCAATCTACAAAAAGGGAACAAAAATTGTGTGTAGTTGCAACTTATTACAGCACTCTGCACTTTTAAAAGGTATGGAAATAAGTCACATTCTAATTAATTACCGGGATTTACCATGAAATCTCTATTCCTCTAAGTAATTATATAACAGCAGCACTTTTTCAGCAACACTTCACCTATTCCAAAAGTCAAATCCAATTTTTCTCTGAAATAATTGCTTGCTCCCTATATTACATGGCTTTATTATGGAGGGGGAAAGTTTACAGCTGTGCTTATATAAACATTGGATTTCAAAAGACATAATCACTTAAAAAGAAAAAAGCAGCTCTAAATGAACTCTAAACCCTTTGTACAACAGTGAAGAAACCAAAAACATACTCACCATATTTCCATCACAAGATATTCTGAGAACTTCTTTCACAAGTTCCTGTGAACGATGTTCTTTCAGAAACTCCATGCACACTTCCCCAGTATCTAGAATGCTCACCTAAATTACATGCTCAAATTAATATATACGAGTTAAACAAAAAGACCTTCACTTTTTGCAAAAGGTAAGATTTTACGTTTTCCACGAATGCTTTAATAAATGCTTTTCTTTTTCCTTGAAAGCACTTCAAACTTGTAAGTGCTTCTTAGAGTAACTTTTGTTATCAGTGCTATTAAAATAGAGCACTTCAAGATGACTGAAGGATATCTGG
Source organism: Mystacornis crossleyi (assembly GCA_013400655.1). NCBI lineage: Eukaryota > Metazoa > Chordata > Aves > Passeriformes > Timaliidae > Mystacornis > Mystacornis crossleyi. The sequence goes on from VYZQ01042863.1 coordinate 26,406, forward strand.
TCACTGAGGGTGTGGCTATTTAAGTGACAAATCAAACAGACAGGTGTGCTCCATTATGTTTTAAGTGTTCTCTATACAAAAACTAAGATACATCTTATTAATATGATTTTAAATTATTCTAGATTAAGTTTCCTAAAAACATATGTTTCTAGTTTACCAAGTGATTTTTAAGAGACAGTCACACTGTATTAAGCACTTCAATTGTTCCCATTTTTAGAACTGATACATACCACCGCATTTTTGGTTTTTTGCCTGATGGGTTTCAGCCTGTGAGCAGTGAGAGGTGACACAACACTTCGCAGTGTAGGTTTCTGGTGTGCTGATGGTTCTTGGCCCCAAGTTTGGTTTTGTTCTGGAGCTGACCAAAGGCCACAGCTAGGAGATGGTTGAATTTTCTCTTTGCAGAGAACTCCAGGGATGCATTTCTTTGGGTTTCTCTGATTTAAAGAATGTGGACAGTCACCACATGCATCGTGATTCCTCATATCTTTTAAGGTGTTCCATGCATTTCTTGGTGCCTCCTGCACATCCAGATGGTACCGGAAACCTCCATGTGCATTACTCTTGCCAGTCAGGTCTGCAGGTGGTCTCAGAGGAACTGAAGGCATCAGAAAGGGACATTGTAAATTCAAAGAGTCATAGCCAGAAGGAAGAAATTCTATTAAATTTTAAAACCTTATCAAGAGATTGTCTTAGAAGGCTTGTTTAAGGAAAGAACGGGATTTCTCTAATCCTCAGTCCAAATCATCATGCCTTTTAGTACCATCAATACCAGTGCTAGCAAAATTACAGTGCTACTTAAAATATATGTTCCTATATTTCAGTTATGATAATCTTCAGTTTTTATACATCAAATAATTTTTAAAAATCCTTTACAAACAAAATACAAAGATTTCAAGTAGATTCTTACACAAGAATTAGTTTAATCTGTTGAAAAGACAGCTTATTTGCCATTCAGATAACCACTAGTTGCAAATTTCATGTAAGTTCCAGTTTATCTAACTAGTGTTTTACCATCAGCTGGAGGTTTTGGTACTCAAAATGTTAAATGCATACTCCACATCCCTTGTTTTATTTGTAAAATCCTTGTATTTTTTTTTTTAATCCCTACTTTTATATTTAAGCTTCCTACAACTCCTTCCCCAGTTTTGATATTTAAACCCTTGATCAACTTTCACCTCACCCACATCACTATTGTGCTCCTTCTGCCGTGTGGCTGAACAGTTGAGAAGGGACCAAAAATTAAATAGGATTATTCAGACCATATGTTCTCTGATTCCAATTCCCTGTAGACAGGAAGGGAAGGAGTCCCGTAATATCAAACCAAAAGAGACGAGAATAGATTTGTGGTTTATTTTTATGATTAACTTACATTATTTGTTAATGATGTAACATGATGCACAATTAAGAACACCTCCTTGCCTTCTGTGTCTTTTGTCCTTCCCTCCACCCATCCTTCTGCAGCCTTATTATCTTTCTCATCCACTGAGGTCCCATCTTCTCTTTTTCAGTTGTATTTGCACAACTCAATTAACTGGGCTTTCAAGTCACCTGCTAGTATTTTGTCATATATTTACACTTGCACATTTACACAACTGAGTAATTATGTCAGGGTCTAAAATTCTGGTTTCCTCTTTGGTTTTGGGGTTTTTTTGCTAAAATACTAGTAGAAAATAACAAGCTTGTTTTAGGAAACTAAATATTCAAATTCAATGTACAAAGAAATTTAAAAAAACCAGAAAATCCCACAGAAACTATTACAGGTTACTAACTTGAGTGCAAAAATACACAACTGATGAGTAACACACCATTTGTTTGCATGCTTCCAAGCCACTGCTGCATCGTCTCAGCCTGGGACTTCTGCTCTAACAAACCAACCTGGGGCTTCACTGGGCACAGATAATTTGAGCTACAAAATAAAAGTTACACATGTAATCAAGATTGCATCAAAGACACCTCCACAACAAAAGTTATAATGCTACAGCTGCAGAAACCACAACACTCAGAATATTTAGGAAACACAGGTGGCATTCTGTAGCTCTAGGCAGCACAGAACATGTTTCTTTTTCATGGGGTAAAGCATAAAAAAATAAAATAGTTTCCAAATGGAATGAAAAGTTATGATAATGCTGCCAGCATCTGCTGTTCTTACATCTGGCTCTTAATCCTCCAGCCTTGGAGAAGACACAGTGATGACATGACACCCATGACCCAACTGTATCTCACTCAGCACAACAAACATGCAGCCGAAAGATGCCAATCCTACCACCCAAAATAACTTGAATTTCTCTAAAATACAGTCAATCCCAGAAATTATAAAGATTTTTTTACCAGCTTTTAGGTGATGACATATATGTAGCCACAGGTGAACTGAAAATATAACCCACATATTGAAGGATAAAGAATACACCAAAACCAGTTACTGCAGAGTCACTGATCTGCTGTAAGTTCACACTAAGCTCCTGTGAGGTTTTTTATCTCCATAGCCTGTACCTGCCCGCACTTTCTTTTTGTGATGATTACTACCACTGGCAAGGGCTCACTTATCACCAACACCACCCCAAAACCACAGAATATAAAACATCTAATTTAGGTCTTAGGACCTTGCATTTAAGATTGCTGTGCAAGCTAACTACAGATGCAAGAGGCTTTCCTATAACCAACTATGTAAAAAAGCGGTAACCATTAAGTCAATCCCCACACATTAATATTCGCTCATATTTACATTCAGCACGGCTTTTTGAAGTCATGGGGAACAAAAGTAAGCATTACATTAACATTTGCATAAAGTTTTGATTCATCAAACATTTCTCAAACTAGAAAGAATGCACATGCTCACTGAACTTTGCTTATGTCAAACACTTGAGAACAGTCAAGAAAAACTTCTTACTCCATTTACTTTTTCTACAGGGAAAAGTGCTTGTTTGTCTTTTCCTTGAACTGATTTGCAAAGGGAAAATATAGGAAATGATGCCACTTCTTAACGTGGAGAGAAAGGCAGGAACTAAAATATGGAAGTCCTTATATTAAAGCATAAAATGGTACTTTAGATATTCTGCTGACATAAAGTCTATAGAAAGAAGCCAGGATTTTCACAGAGAAGCTACTACTAAGTACCAAACTAAATTTTAGATAATTACCTATGATTGACGCTTCCCTTTCTGGTACACCACTTTTATAATCTATTACCTAATCTTTACTAAATTTTTATCTTCTCTAAGCATAGGAAAAAAATCACCCAAAGAGATCAGCAAGTAAAGATGTGAGTAAATTGCAATTTGAATGCCTTCTCCCCTCAACTGTCTCTTCCACAAAGAACAATTGCAAGGCTCTCTACTACAATTACTGTGGGGAAAGAAATGCTCAACTTGCTGCACGTGGAAAGAAGGCAATACCATATGGATGATACCAGCTCTAAATTTCATCTGAATAAAAACTGATTCTTACTGTGGTTGATCTTTCACAGGTGGAGATATCTGCTCTTCAAAAGAACCAGAAGTACTAGAAGTCTTCTTAAATATTTCTCCTATATCAGTGTAGCTGTTGGCAGGTGAAAAGTATTCTGTGTTTTCCCTTGTTCCTACTTTAGGCTCGGAAAGCACTTCCAAAGAGTGACATCGATCAACGATGTTGGATATGCCTTGAGTCTGGCTGTGGGATGCGCCAGACCTGTCTGAGGAGTGAGCTCTTCGGAGGTAGCGGGAATGTGGCCTCTCCTCAGCAGGCTGTGTGGTTCTTCCCCTGCCACTTATGCCAATTTCCTTTCCCTGAATTCCCCACTGTCGGAAAGAACCACTTGCGTCTCCCGATGAATTATGACCAGAATTCTTGTTTGTAGGAAAAAAAGTAATTTTATTTGGGAGTGGCTGTCCAACTAACAGCTTCTTCTTTTCCTTCAAGCAACCACTGGTACTGATGCTGGAAGAGCCGGTGAAGGTTGTAGAGATGGTGGCATTTCCACTGTCCATGGAATCTTCTGAGGTTCCCAAATCTCTGCTCCGTGCAGAGCTACCCCTGGACATGAAAGGATGATCCAACACTGAGGAAAGACTCAGGCGATCTGCCGGGTTTTTGCGCAGTAACCTGTGTATGAGATCCTGCGCCTCTCTTGACAGAAAGGCTGGCATTTCATAATCTGCCAACACCACTTTATTCAGCGTGTTCCTGACCGTGTCCGTGTCAAAAGGCGGCTTTCCAATGAGAAGAGTGTAAAACATACAGCCCAGAGACCACACGTCAGATTCCAGTCCGTGCGGGCTCCTTGTGGCTATTTCCGGAGAAATGTAATTCGGAGTTCCACACATGGTGTAATGCTTCTCATGAGGCATCTTCAGCTGAGTTGCCAATCCAAAATCAGCAATCTTGACATTCATGTTATTGGTGAGTAAGATATTGGAGAGGGTGAGGTCCCGGTGCAGTATTCCATGGGAATGGAGGTACAGCATACCCGTGATAATCTGATGCAAGAAGTGTCGTGCTGTCAAAACAAAATCAGGTGTTGCAGTCTTATATTTGAAATCATAGCTCTGAAAATAACTCAGCTTTAAGTCTCCTAGTTTGGTCTTGCTTCTTCTGTTTTTTTTTTTAATTTTTATTTTTAATAAAAGGAATGTTACATAGGTGTTTAGGTGTCAGGCTAGTGAAATTGGAACTAACTTTCTGCTTTCTACTTTAAGCAAAATGGCACAGCTGTGTTCTAAGTTCATGAAAACTTATGCAATGCAGGAAACAGGACTAGAAATATTTTCAATTGGCCCAAACTTTTTAAAATTAGGTGCTTAAGAATTAAAGCTAAGTTGCTCATCACTTTTAGAAACAGCAAATACGTAAATGTCAAGCAGTTTTATTAAGTGCAGACTATAAAGTATACAAGACAATTTGGATGGTATTTGTTTCATCATTAGCAAACTGGCAAGGCTAATAGTACTGCAATTGCTCAAAAACTTCTAAATTCATGATATTGGGACAGTCTGTTTGTTCTATCACACTAGAAATTCAGGGAATATCCAAGAGTTACAGCTTGCAGCAGGAATAACAAAACCTCATCCAGGCTAAAACAGCATCATTTATTGCGATGTTGCAGTTACAGCAATTTTAGGAATCATTCTTTCTAGAGCAAACAATTTACTTCCTCTCTTCAGAGGGCAATGACTGGTAACAAACATCAGGAGAAATCACTCCTCAAAGGACAGGTCAGTGGTTTATCAGCTTTTAGAACTGAGATACCACCAGATGATCCTTTTTGCTAGAATAGGTACAAGTTAAACAGATGATGCCTGTATAGCAGTACCCCTTTAATCCAGCCCTGTGGCCTGGGTCCCAAAATCCATATCTATAGTAGTTTCATGGAATTAGATTAGAAACTGGTAGAGATGCAAGTAAACTGGAAGAACTGCGCAAGAGGTGAGCAGTGAGGTGAGTCTGGAAGCAGTAGAGGGAGAAGTTGCCAGTTTTGCTTCTTCTTTCCCCTTCCCAGTCTTGACCCACATTTCAACACAGTTCTAAGTAGAAAGGTAAGCTCTACCTCCTATCTACCTTTGCCTTCTATAGGTAGTGATCTTCTAAGATCACTATTTTTTTATACTCCAAATAGCACAAACAGAAACAGATGTATATAGAAATTCAAGTGAATATATGCACAATAATAATTAATCTCTAGATGATCACTGACCACACAATTTTGAGGTATAGAAACTGTGAAGGCAGTTTTAAAGACTCTCCCTCTAGAATTAGATATTTATTGAGTGAACCAAACCATTAATGCAGAAGGCTCCACAGAACAAAAAGAAATCTCACCTTCATCTTCTGAAAAGGGTTTCTTTCTGTTCTTTATGTATCTGCTCATTTCACCATTGTGACACATCTCAAGTATCAAGTATACATAGTTGCTATCTTCAAAATAGTTATAAAGCTGGAACATAGGAAAAAATGAAATCCCATTTTGTGGACTATGCAGCAAGTCACATATACAGCCCATTCTACAAACCCCACGATTCTTACCTCAAGTATAGATGGATGCTTTAGCTGACAATGTATTTTCACCTCATTCTGAACCCTCTGTACCATTCCAACTTTGTGCATGGCTTTTTTGTCTATCTGTAAGTGGATCACAGCATAATTTAGATGTTCAGTGCCTGTTTGTCCGAAAATTTTTAAATATAAGCAAGTTTTCACATAGTTTACTTGATATACTCTTGTAATGAACAAGCATAACAGATAATTGGAGGAACACCACTGCTGCAAGTAGTCAGATGCTAACGTTATTAACTAATACTAATTAATGTTGTCTGAAATACTTAAGCAGAGAAACCTAAACCTGATTTTGCCAGGCAGATAGGCTAAATATACGAAACATTAAAAAGCATTTCTATTAATTACTAAGTCAATTTGGTTGTGGTGCATCTTTCAGGATCGAGTCCCAAACCTAATGTCCGTTATATATAAACACTCAACTCAAACATCAGTGCCCAACTGCATAACCCCAACCTGTTGCAACTTTGCATTTGGTCTCTTGGGAGACAGATACTTCCTTGGCCGGCTGCCTTACCATTTTGATGGCCACTTCCAGGCCGGTTTTCAGGGATACTGCTCTGTAGACCCCCGCGAAGGAGCCCTTCCCCAGGAGGTTCCCCACCTTGAAATCCTGCAACACGAACAAACCAGCCTGGTTAGCCTGGGGCTTTGTCAGGCAGGCTTCGGAGCGCCTCTCCCGATGCGGACCCTCCCACCAGGGTTAGGGAGCCCACACAACCCCGAGATCCGGGCAAACCCCGACGCGGCCCGGGGGTACCTGGAGGGAGCTCTCCGGGGCACGGCAGCGGGGGCCGGCGGGGCCGCACAGCCACCCCCGCTGCATCCTCCCGCCGGCAGCGCGTTCCCCGGGTCTCACTGGCACTGGCGCTGCCGCTGCCCGGGGCGGCGCGGTGCGGCCCGGCCGCCT
>VYZQ01042863.1:33351-47069 GCA_013400655.1 Mystacornis crossleyi
CTCCACTCCCGGGCGGCCGTTACCGCGCGTGCGCTGTGAGGGGCGCGCGCGCTGCGGCCGTGGGGTGCGCGCGCTGCGGCCGTGGGGTGCGCGCGCGTCGCCTCAGCCCCGCCACGAGTGTCGCCTCAGCCGGGCGTGCTGCCGGATGGCGGAGTCATGGAATGTCGAGGGGTGACCCTAAAGATCATCTAGTCCCGACCCCCGCTGCCAGGGGCAGGGAGGCGCCCCCTAGACCAAGTTGCTCAAGGCCTTAACCGAACCTGGCTTTGAATATTGCTGGGTGTGGGGTATCCACAACCTCCCTGGCAGCCTGTTCCAGCGTCTCACCACCCTCACGGTAAAACATTTCTTCCTAGTAGCTAACCTAACTTTCCCCCCCTTTCAATTTGTATCCAGTACTTCTTGTCCCATCACTACAGTTTGTAATGAAGAGTCCCTTTCCTACTTCCATTTAGGCTCCCATCAGATACTGGAATGTTAACTATGAGGTCTCCACTCAACCTTCTCCAGGCTGAGCAGCCCCAACTTTCTCAGTGTGTCCTCACAGGGCAGATGCTCCAGTCCTCATCAACCTTGTGACCCTCCTCTGCATTTGCTCCACCAGTTCTGCGTCCTCATGTTGGGGACACCAGAACTATAAGCCAGGTGGAGTCTCACCAGAGCAGAGAAGAGGGAAAGAATCCTTTCCGGCTGGCCACACTCCTTTGGATGCAGCCTGGGATTTCCTTGGCTTTCTGGGCTGTGAGGGCTCACTGCCAGCACATGTTGAGTTTGTCATCAACCATCACCTCCAAGTCTTTCTCTGCAGGTCTGCTCTCAGTCACTTCTCTGCCCAACCTGTTGGTGTTTCTGGGATTGCCATGACCCAGGTGTAGGACCTGGCACTTGGCTTTGTTGAACTTTATGAGTTTTGAATTGGGCCACTCTCAAGCCTGTCAAGGTCCCTCTGGGTGAAATCGCTTCCCTCCAGCATGCTGACTGCACCACACAGTTGGAGCTGTCAGCAAATCTGCCGAGGGTGCACTTGATCCCACAGTCCATGTCACCAACAAAGATGTTGAGCAGTATTGGCCCCACTACTGACCCGAGGGACGCTGCTTTCGGCTGCAAGTCATGGTTTTGTGAACAAATTCCTCTTGGGTCTTTAACCTTTTTTCAAAGGTGTTGGGACTCCCACTTCTGTTAGTGTATTCCAGACTAGCAAAGGGGATTCCAGATAGGAATTGTGCCAGTTTTGTGGTGGTAGTTGCTGTAATTATTGTTTGAATACAGCACAGCTTTTCTTTGAATTGTCTTCTATGACAAGAAGGTGCAAGGAGTGTCAAGCTAAACTGAGACAGAAAGGTAGAGCAGCTGCTTTAATCCTTTTGTGGTTTTAATTCCCAAGTACCTTGTTTAATTTTCTGAAAATGCTATTTCCAACTATTTTTCTGCTGAAATAACTTCTGAACGGTGAGTTTAAAGAAAAGCACAAGTGAAGATAATCAAGAATGAACCTCATTCCATCATCTGTGCTTAGCATGCTCTTCTTGACACAAAGCTTTCTTTAACCTGAGCTGCTGACATGCAGCTATGCATGATATGCCTGTATATGACTTTTTAAAGTATTGAGTGACTCTTTTATACTGTGTTTTATCTCAAATATAGGGTAAAACAAAATCCTGGGGCTATGTACGGAGATTCTCACGTATCCTTTGGCTCCTTCATTTCACCTTTGTTTATTTTGGCACAGTGGCAATTAGACCTGGTCAACAGCACTTCATGGCTGATGTGAAACAAAGCAACAGAGTTGTAACAAATTTATTTTTATGGCCTAGAGGCCTTCACTGGATGCCAGGTGCCATTGATGAATTTCCCTTCTGCAGTTAAGATGAATTTGAAATGTGAGGGAACATCTTCAAACTCCATCACCTCAGCAGCTTGTTTACCATCTTACGTGCTTTTCTATTCTTGGCTGCTCTATTAAAAATTAAATTCAGTTTTGGGCAAGCATGACTTTGAACAATATTTAGACTCAATCCCTATAGTGAGCTGGTGGCAGTGTCTTGCACAGAACAAATTTTTCCCAGTTTTCAAGAATATATGTATTTTTTTCCATTTTTTATTTTTCAACTGATTGTTGAGTTGTGGTTTTTATCTTTTTCTTGATGTTCAAATGCAGCACTCTTTACACAAGCTGAAGCTCTGTTTCTTCTTCTTTTCTGTGACAGGACTGTTCATGTAGCCATACAGTGAAGCAGATCAAGGAATTGGTTTGGGCTGGGAAAAAGATTTTTATTTCTATTGGTTTCTATTCTTTTAGCCTGTCCTCTGAATTATCCCACCTCATAAATGTCTTGCTGGCTCCTTCTGTACCAGGGGAGTGCTCCCAAAGTTATTTTTGCTAGGGCAGGCATCCAGGATGCAAGGAGGAGGTGGAGCGATTTAGCGCTTCACCTTCTCTGGTGTTTGCCAGCTTGTGGCTATAAACGCAAGCAGTTCCCCTACGACCTGCTAACTTTCACTGTTGAAATAAAATACAAAGGTGGCTTGTAATCAAGCTGCACTTTCTCCTTCAGAGAAGGAGGCTCTTGGGAAGGTCCGTGCAGTCATGGATGTGAAATGGATCATGGATAAGCGTATGTGTCAATTGTTAAGAATCCTTGAAAGTCAAACTGTGTGAGTGATTAAATAGACCTGGTTTGTGGAGCTGTAGAACATTAACAGTCATCGCTGGTTTGAGTAACTAGGGTGGAAGATTAGCAAAAAGGAGACTTTCCACTTAATTTCAAGGCTAGATTATTAACCTGAAGAGCGATGAGAAGGGTTATGTGAGTGAATTCATGTGCCAGAAGTGTGACTGATACATATTGATGTTGGGGCAAACTAAATAGCCAACAGCATACAAAATATGTTGCATGACCATACAGGAGACAAAATTTGTAGATTTCTAGAAAATAGGTACAAGTGATTACTTTTTTTAATTAGCTACCCCAGTTGAAAAACTGTATGTTCTTTAGGGCACAGTCGTGGAATTCTCTGAATTTCTGTTGCATAGTGTGTAGCATATTTGCGGTTGCATCATAGTTGGGAGGTTATAAATAGGAAGTCTTTGGAAAATTATGTTTCTTTCGTAAGACTGGGAGGTCGATGTCAATGTCGATATCAATGTCAGTGTCTAGTTTCGCTTCTTTTATTCTTATGTCTCCCCATTAAAAGGGACTTTCAGCAAGTGAGAAGCTTCACCTCTACTGATTGTCAAGCCTGCAACGTGCGGTGAAATGATGCTTTCCCCCGTCTCATTAGAAAGAAACTTGAATCACTATTCTGTTGTTGGGTTGCGTTTATGACTGCAGGGGTCAGCATCTGCTGCGAGCAGAGCTTATGAGACAAACCAATGATGTAACAAATCCCTGGGTAACTTTATCAGAGTGAATCTACTCTTGTTCTCAGTGCTTAAGCATTGAAAGAAATGCTTAAGTCTTAAAGCATTAAAGTGCTTAAAGTCTTTGTTAAATAATTTTATGAGAGTAATAGGACTCCCTTAAAACAGAGCGTGCAGGCCTTCCTTCAACTTCATTGCATGACCAAAATGTGACAATTTAGATCATACTTCATCAAGGTGAGAAGTCTGACTAGCAACAAAAATAAAAAGGAACTGAGTAAGAAGGATGTTAAAAAGTTACATTCTACAAGTTATACTGCGTCATCGTTGGTTGCTCTGCAGCTTTGCTTGTGTCTTGGCAACGAAGTTCATGACACTGGTAGTTTCACATATTTCCCATGTGTATATTTACTTCTTATTGCTACTTTTGACAGATGCAGGGGAGCTCTCTCGGATGTATCTGGTAGTTCCAGTCTAGACAACAGAAGTTGAATCTTGTTGAAAACGTTGCTGGTATGTCCTGGGTAGATGATGAGTTTTGAGCATGTAACAGTCCATCAGCCCTGGTTGCTGTTTGACCACTAAGATTTAAAAAAAATTAAATTATCCTGATTTTACACTTTTCTGCTTCAGTGATTCTCAAGTGTCATGAAAACTTCAGTCTTCCCAGCATTTTACTTTTGTGGTGGATGATGATCCCTGGTGTTATTTCCAAGTTGAAATTGGCTCGTTGTTTTGTTCAGAAAATTAACTGTACCACTAAACCATAATCACAATGGATCATTTTTGGAAAAGAAACCAAAAGTAAGACCTAGTTGGTGATTTTCTGAAAAATTAGGTTGTGGTATGTTGACGATTTGTCTCTTGCCCAAGGAGGAGAAGGAAGAGTTGAATAAGGCAACCAATGGCTTCACAGATATATTCCTCCCCTCTGCCCCTTCCTGTCGCCACCCTTTCATTACTTTTGCCAAGACTTGGTTTCTTTAGCTCAGCATGCTGTTGTTACGGCTCCTTCATATGTACCTTTGTAATTTGAGCATCATGAAAATTATTGAATGAGAACAATGCTTCCTATTCACTCTTCTTTATTAACTGTGTTTGCACTACTCAGGTAGTTAAGGAACAGAGCAATGGTCAAACTGATGCTCCTGAACAGTGTAGTTTACCAGCATACATGGTGTCAGTGTCTGTTTCCCTAATAGCATCTTACAACATTTCTGACCTCCTAAAGCCTTTAGCTTACTGCTCTAAACAAGCCAAGCTATTTTACTCTCCTGTCATGTGCTATGTTTCCTGTTCCCCAGGTCAGTCTATAGCTTTTCTATGCACTTCCTATGTAACAAATCCATCTTTTTCTCAGCATGAGTTGCTGGTATTAAATTAACATTTAGTGAGTGATGCTATTCTTTTAGTAGAAATACTTCTCCTGGTACTTTTTCAGTCCTGTTATACTGGCAGTTTATAACAGTTTTCATGACAATTGCCTTCAAATCCTTCCTTTGTTACCATTTTTCAAATTTAGAAACATCTTCTCATAGCATAATTATTTTTATTAATCCACACAAGCATGACCCTTCAATGTGTATTACTGGATTTTATTTCACCTTTGTTACTGAAATTTGAGAGTCATCTGATTCATCATCTAGGATACCCAGCCATCTGGTTTTCTGATGCCTTCTGTGTTATCAATAAAGCTTATTCTTGCAGCCCTCGTGTTTTTATAACAGGGCCATTGATGGTCTTCTAAATTTTCAATATTTTACACCTTTGATAAAAAACAAATCTAAGCTTTCTCCACACTTCAGTTCCAAAATCTTCATATCAAAGAATTGTATTTTTGCTGAACTGAGACATAAAGGGTAGTTCTGTGATTATTTTCTATAAACAGGGGTTTTTAATGGTTATTTTGCTGGCTGCCAGTCCAGATTCCAAGTAGTGCCACCCCTCTCTGCCTAAGTGTATCTGTGACAAAGACTATCACAGATAGTGATAGTTCTTTTAAACTGCTGAACTCTTTTCTCACACTGACAGTATACTCTGTAATATTTCTTCTTTTAATCATACAAGATCACTTCAGCCATGTTTAAGTCTGAATCTCTCCCTTCTGGACTTCTTACCCCACCCCAGTGGAGTATCTGAATCCCAGTTTGGTATCTCCTAGTTGATTTGACCCTGCTGTGTTGATAGTAGTGCTGGTTTATTTGGTCTGTCACATCACCAGCATGTTGTACAATCTTAAAAACAAAATTAATTGACTTAGGCCTTATGCAGTAATTATCAAATGATATTTGTCATTTGGGACCCAAAGTTTTGCCAGACATATGTTACTAAAATATGCTCAAACCAAGAAAGAAATAAAGAAATCTTGGAGTTACTCTGCTGCAGCTGCCATGAGTAGAGAGAGTCACACCACATTGTTGTCTGCACTTAAGAGAAGGAGGAGCACTGGTAGAGTGTTTGTCTGTGGGCCCACAGCTCTGCAATTCCATCTCCAGGGATCTCATTTCCGTGTTAAACGTGTCAAGTGCCAGTGACCCTGTCATGCCTGAAGCTAGTTGTCTCAGTGGTTAATCACCCCCACTTTAAATGTATGTGTTTCTCCTAGAGTGACTTTACCTATCTTCGGCTTCAAAGCATTTAGCTTTGTGTTTCTCTTCTGCCAAAAATACAGATTTCCTGCTACTGGATTTACTTATTTAGTGCCAAATGCTCATGGAACAATTTTTTGGGTGTAATGTAGAGATGGTCAGGCTCATGCCTTGTATTGAGTGCAGATTTGCTGGCTGTTAACAGTATTCCAGTAAGTGTTATTCCCTTACCCAAGAAGGCACAAATGGTTTGAAGAAGGACTCAGTGGTAGCCTCTCTCATCCTTGAAGAACTGGGAAAATGGCTGTGCTTGTGAAGAAAGCTCATTTAGACAACACGGCAAAATTTGAGTTTTTCATTACTTCAGATTTTTTTTTTTTAAATTTTGCATAACTACTCTCACTTATGACTGCCTTAATATGCGAGGATGCTAGAAATTCAGCTCAACCTCAGGTGAAGGGCAGGAAAGGAAATAAACCACATAGTGCATTATTTACTCTCTTAATCAAGGTGTGGCACAGGAAGGTGTTGAAAGGATCCCTGTCTGATTCTGCTTTGATATGTTAACTTTCTATTCTAAAGATTCGAGTAAATGGTGCCTTACCTTCCCCAGCATCTGCTCAAGAGATGGCTGTGACCTGCCAGGGATGCGTGCCTGTGCAGGGCACGCGTTTCAGTGGCACTGCAGCTGGGGAAGCGCCCAGCAGTCCTGCGAGCCTGCCAGGGTGTGTCAGCAACACGAGAGAGTCAGTGCAATTCTGTTGCCAACTCCTGCAGTCAAGAACAATATATTTTTAAAACCCGACCTTTGTAGTTAATACAGTCACAAAACCTTGGTGGGGTATTTTCATGCCTACGCCACTGAAATGCATGTTTTGTTTTCTTATTTATCATAACTGCCCTGTGAAGGAAGGGCCCTTACAGATGGTTTTCTCCCATATTCTTCATTCTGGATGGTAATGCTAGAAAACTTGGTCAGCGATGGACTGATTTACCCAAACCAAAATTGAATCAAGTCCAGATTATGTTTGCAGTGGGTTTTATTGTGGATTTTTTTGTTAATTTACTTTATTCAAGAAAAAGTACGTCATCATGGAGACTTGGCTGCTTCTGTCTCTTTTTTCACTAAATTGAATTCTGTATTTCTACAAAGAATATAAAATCTTGTCAAATGAGAATTTTCTTTGATTTGGTGCCCACCCACACAAATGCTTTTGGAGTTCACCTTTCAGCTTTGCTTTCAGAGATGAGAAGCATTGCTCTTGTCATTTAGCATCACCTGTCTGATAAAAACTTGAGTGGTGAAAAGCAACATTTCTGTCAGTAACAATTCATTATCAAGCACTTGTTTCAGCCTGGTATTTCAGCAGTTTGATCATGAATTTTGGAACGTACTTGCTGGATGTTCGCTGTTTACAGCCATCTGCAGTCTTCATACCCTGTTTCTAAAGTTAAACCTAGTAATGTCATAATTGCAAGAAGTACCTCTTACAGATGAGCAGAAGAAGGTGTTGTCACTCACATACTTTATCTTAAAAGACACTGGGCCAAAATTTTTGAGAACAAAGCCTCTGTGTCTTGAGTATACTGAAGTTTGGAGTAAAACTCATTAAAAGTTTAGGCTATGACTGTGCTCGATTAGGAGCATATGACCTATTCCTTATGGTTATTATCCCCACCTTCACTGTCTGTAAATTTATTTTGTGTTCTAAGTTACAAACTATCCAAATAATGTAGTGTTCTATGACTCAGAAGATAACCTGGGAAAAAAACCAAACCAAGCCAAAAAATGCTTAGTTTTTGGCTTATGCAAGGCACATTCCACCTCAGACTTAATCTGAGCTGAATTCAGCCTGGAAAAATGAGAAGACTGCAGCGTCAATTTATTGCCAATGTATTTTATTCATATTAAGGCTCCAGTCTACTATTTCTTTCTCTTTCCATCTTGGGCATTGCAATATCCAGAGGTGACACTGGTGTCCAGTTTATCCTCAGGTAGAATTTTGCCTGTTTGTCTTCCACTCTCTAAACCTTTTCACCTGTGTTTCTTTGCCTTTTCTCTTGACAGCTGGGTGCCACGGCTGCTGGAAATACAACTCTGCATATAGGCATTGGATGGGCTGCACACTCAGCGTGGTTTGTGGTCAGGATTCACTGGTCTGTTGTTTTTATCCTTGCCTGATGCCAGCATTGTCTCCACCCTCCTCCAGATACACTGCCAAGCATTTTAGTTTATTTAGGTGTTCACTGGAGTTTTTCTTGTCTCCCTTGATGAATATTCAATTGCCAACAGTGGGTGTAGCTGCCAGCGTTGACAGCTAGTCTTACTTGCAAAGGTGGACTGCTCCCTTAGGCACAATTCCTTTGTTAATGGTGTTTCCAAGCCATATGGAACTTTGCAACAGCCATGAGAGTAATTACTGTCTTATATTTTAATCCTTTTTCTAATTAGCATTTGTTCTTATATATGTTTTCAGAACTCAGGGATTAGCACTTAGCTGTACACCGATCTTACTGCGAGCACATGAAGTTTGCCTGTGTTCCACAGAATGCAAAATGCCCTCTGAATAAAAAACAACTGGATTTTGAATGGCACTTTAATGCCTCCATGCAGGAAGACATAGTAAGCAACGGATTTGATATTAAATAAATGAAGCATTGATATCTCAACAGTCTTTTAGAGTTAAAAAGCCCACATCTCACTGAGTACAGATTTTAAGACATCCTGGGTGAAAAGATAGAGTCAATCTGCTTTGGCAGAACTGTTTATTCATTCTTCTGTCAGAAGAGAATGAATGGATTTACTCTGTCTTTATGCTTCACACAACCAGCAAAGGAGGAATCATGTACCTGTCACATGCAGCACAGTATGAGGTGTATTTATATGTGAATATATACTGTGAATATATATGATCATTCATGCAGCCATCAGGTATTACCTCATGTCACATGAAGTGTAGAAGCCTTGTGTGAATGAACAAGGCGAAGTGACCACTGCTATATCCCAGGATCCCAAACAACCTGTGACATTCGTGTAGCTGCAGGGCTCTAACTGATGCCTTAGGTTTTAGCTTTTATATTTTTCAAATCCTGTACTGCCTAGCGTGTAACTCTGAAGTTTCTTGTGGCCTGTTAGCTGCTGTTCTCTCATGCTGGTTAGACATAACAGATCTCTCTAGGTTTGCTCCTCAAGGACACCAGGCCCAAAATGTGTAAACTAAAATCTTAAGAAGAGGGGGGTAAATTTGGGGAAATTATATCATTAACTAAAGTTACAGTTGGACAGTTAACCCTGATATGCAAATGGACCAACCTTATAAAAGTGTGAAGAACCTGTGACCCAGGGTCCATCTTGGGTGTAGCCTTTTGACTGCCCAAGGTGCACCTTGAAGGCCATTCAAATAAATTCCTGCCTTTATTCCCTTATTCCTATCTAGTCTCTGTTTTTAGGTGGCCCCCTTAGGCATCATAAAAACCTCAGCTTCCTCTGAAATAAGAGGATCTTAGAAAAAGAGAATAAGATTTCTGTCAGTTTTAGCAATATAACCAATCACTAACTAAATTAATGTGGTTATTTTCCATCATCTTGGCTGAAAATGAATTTGAAGTGCCTGCTTACACCATGCAACTCCTCTGAAGCAGTCATAGGACAGCCTTTTCCAAGGACAGAAACTGTAGTGGACTATTTTCAGCTCTAAACATAAGCAGCTGTAGTTCCACTGAAATTGGAGAAGTTGTATAGCTTTGTACAAAGGTGCAATTTGATTCCTAGGTTGAGATTTAAATTTTTCAAAAAGGGGGATGTTATATTTCTTCTGTGACATTTGCAGCTCAATAGTGAGCAGCCCTGCTCATAGTGATTAGGAGGAAAAATCAGAATATTTGGGGTATTTTTTTCACCAGCGAAATTCACATTTGGGTGGGGTTTTTTTTCCCCTTCATGTTCCAGTCTCAGAAATACTTTGAACTTATTGCTTCACATCTGTGTCACTTCTCTTACGGCCATGTGTGCCTGGTTTTACTGGAGCCTGAGGCTGGGCCTGTGTTTGAGGATTAAGTAGCCTATGTGGAGTTTTGTGCTGCTGTGGCTGCACCAGGACTCGAACAGGGCAGTTTCAAACTGGCAGAGATATATTTACAGGGGTATAATGTGCCTGAAGTTTGGAGATATGTGAAGCAATGTGTTCAAGGCTTAGCTTTGAAACTCATTTCTTAAGCAAAAGCCTATGCTCAACTTTAATTATTGAGCTCTTAGTTCTCCCTGACATTCCCTCCTACCAGGGAGACCAGACTGGTTTTCCTTGAGAACTTTCCATGGCATGTTTATTGCTTAAGTCTGACTAAGAGTAGCATAGCTATGGTGCAGTACAGTTCTGTTTTTACTTTCAGTAGCCTAGATTTTGGTTTAGTTTTTTTAAACTTTCTCCAGATTCCTCATGTGGCTGCTCAGGAGAATGACCCTTGTCTCTTTAGCATGCTCAGAGGAATGTGAATGTGAATTCATATGGCAGAATCTTTGTGTTGAGAGAGGCTGGGAATTGAACATATATCTTGAGACCTGTACCACTTTTGATGCTTTGCCTCGAACAGGAAAGGGCTGTGGCTCTCATCTGTCCATATGATGGCGAGTTCTCCAGAGGGAACATCTGTTTCAGACAGAAAAAAATAACTGAAAACTTCTTCATCTTGGAACTGCCTGTGCCACTGCTGTGCTGATCAAGAAAAAAAGATGAGGTACAAATTGTTTCCTCACCTCCCCTACTTCTTGGGTAGTGAAATTCCATTTATTTCAGAGAAAGAATTTTTGATTTAAATTTGTATTTTTAAGAAACAAGTCAAACTTGTTAGCCATGTGATTTAGTTTGCTCATCTGTTAAACTACCAACATGTTTCATCCTTAGCTGAGGAGTGTGGCTGGAGGGAAGTCATTTGTAATGTAAGTGAAGAAAAAAAATAGCTTGTTGAAAGTGTGATTGTTTCTGAGAAGCTGGTTATTAGATATAATCTGTTTTGAAAAAAATCCTTGGTGTGGCACAAGGCTTTGTTGCAACGACTAACACATTTTTATGGACATTCCAACTTTGAACCTTCCTATGAAGTTAGTGGGCCTGCAGCGGTGGCCTTAAATCTATGTTACAGGAATATGGGGTTGCTTGTATTAATGCTGTCAAAGACAGGTGGGTATGTTGTTTCTACTGATTGTGTTGGACTACAATGCCAGCATTTGGTAGTCCGGTGGTACTTTACTGTTTATGCCTGCATAATCTTTTTTCCCCTCCGATCTTTTGTCCATCTTAGTGAAGTTACAGAATTTGTAACTTGGTGTGGTATAGTCGAGCCTGTCTGTAGAGACCAAGGGTGAGCTCAGTCAGTAATTTACCACTAGAGCCAGGCTGACATCATGCCTGTGTTATGGAAACAATGAGGTCGTTGGAATGGTGTGCTAATTTGGCTGGTGCCTCTGTTGTAGGTGTCCGTATTTGTTGCTGTATAGAACACAGCACCAGATTGTGCCCTGTTCCTGAGCAGGATATGAACCACTGCGCAAGTTTTTCCAGATGCCTTTTCTGTGATTCTTTTGATTGTGCAGCATTTGTGAGCACTAAGTGATAGTTTCTAATAGAGAAAACTTTTGCAAGTCAAAATAAATTCTGTGAAAAAGTCTGATCTCAGTATTTGAACTGTTTATTAAGAGGACCTAGCTTGGTCTAGAATTACCATTAAATTCATCACACAATCTGCACAAACTCTCATCAGTAAAAAGAATTCCTCACCCCAAAGTGAAAATAACATCATCACAGCACAGCTGAAGGAGTTGCAAATCAGTGCAGATACTCTTGGGTTAGCACTTGCATCCTGTGCCCTTTAGAGTGACGTTCTACCTTGCAAAGTGAGACAAACTGAAAACCAGAGGACAGATTTCTCTGTGTAGCAACCCTGCTATTTGGATACCTAGAGCTAAAAACCAATTTAAATACAAATCTATTCAGTATTTCCCTAGGCTATTCTGTTGGAAATCTTGATTGACTCCCTTTGAAGTAATTTTTGTAGATTTTAGCTGTAACTAGCACTTATTTACCAAGCAAGCAGCTGGATTTGCAAAGAAGCCGAATCCCTTGGGTAATAATTGAGGAGATTGACAGCTGGACTGACAATCTCACAGAGTCAGACCTAAAACCAGTCAGAATTTACCCGTGAGAATCTTACAATGAAACTCTGCAGTTTTAGTAAAACCCACAGAGAAGGCCCAAAAGATATCAATAAAAAAGGATGTTCTGGACACAAGGGTAGGATGTTTTTGTTATGGGACATTGAGAGTGTACAAGGAAAAACTTGTGGATAATATGTAGCGACTATACTTTTGCTTGTATAGCTAATTGTTTTATTCTCTAAATGGTCATTGTTAAACAGCCTTGTCATTGTTTGCTAAGCAGCCAATCTTAAATTAGGCCACAGCTATTGTGAAGAAGTATAAGAACAGCAGTAGAGAAAATAAAAAATCTTTGCAACCTTTCTCGACTATGGATTATTACTAATGTTGCTTTTATGTCCGCCTTGACTAAGCAACAAATAATATCTGCTAAGTTCCTTCAGGTGGATCTCAAGATGGTAACAACGGATACAGTGTGAGAGTTGAAGGCTTCCTCAACAAAATGTAATTTCACTGTCTTAAGTCTAACAAAAATACTAATAATATTTCCCCCCTTTTTTTTCAGTTCATTCTTTACTGTCAGGATATGTGTCTGCCTCTCTGGCTTTGAAAATTGGTTTACTGATGTTATCCATGAAAACAAAATGTCACCTGAGCATAAAGGTGTAATTTTTGCATTTATCTAGTTGTTTACAAAGGATTTTGATGAACAATTCAGCATATTAAGACAAATTACATTTCTTACTGCCCTTTTTGGGGCAAGCAGGTTGTTGTGGTGTTTCTTCTGACATGATATTAAAGGAAAGCAAGAAAAATACTTTTCTGGTGGCTTGTTCCATCCCCCGGATGATACTGAAAAATAAGTTTCTGTGTCGGAGCTCAGTTAGTTTGTCTTGAAAAAGCCTTATCATGAGAATTTAGCAAATTGGACTATGGTTGTTTATTTTCTTGCAAGCAAAGACAAAGGCAAATACTCTATTTGAGTAATTAAGAGTTGTAAGATAACTATCTTTAAAATTTCCATAGTCTCAGCAACTTAGTGAATTTGGATATATTTTATACTTCTACCTGTGAAAAACGAGGTCCGATCCTCTGTTGGAAATTTTAAAAAAATTTAATAAAGGACAATTAGGAGACAGGAAAGCAAAAGTTACATACGGCCGGGTGCTTGGCACGCTGCCAGAGGCACACTTTCCTCAGAAAACTTTTCTTTAAATGTACCAGCATGTTGCATATTCATAGACCCTCATGCATGATTCAAACACTCCTTCTTTGGTACTTTCTTTCGATGTCAAATCCCCTCCATTCCCTCCTGCAGATTAAATTAACATTTTACTACTTTTTGGGGTCCCATCCTGCAGATTAAATCTTCTGGTGGCTCCATGCTGCAGATTAAATCTCTTTGTGACTCGTTTCGTCGCCTCTGGGGTTTGTCACCATTATCTTCGTCCAGATAGGAGAATTCAAGAATGTGGGGAATTATCTTTATCGTTCTTTAACTTACATGAGTAAAAGAAGCATTCTACATATCATGCTATAGTCTAGGAAATATATATCACACTACTATTTTTCAGTTTTGTTAATAGCATAAATAAAAGAAGCTATATTTAACGTT
>VYZQ01042863.1:47705-64076 GCA_013400655.1 Mystacornis crossleyi
GTTTTTGCTTTGCCTTGTTGTACATATATATATATATATATAAGTAAAGACCTGTTATTCCTATTTCTCATATATTTTGCCTGAAAGCCCCTCATTTTCAAAATTGTAATAGTTAGGGAGGAAGAGGGTTACATTTTTCCATTCTGGGGTGGGAGGGGGACTCCTGCCTTCCTTAATAGACACCTGTCCAAACCAGGACAGTGGGGAATATTTATTGCAACAGGACAATTTGAAAGATGTGAAAACAGTAATTAAAATGGGACAGGTTATTTTTGGTTGAGAAAGGAAACTTCTTGGGCCACATCTTCCTGTAGTATTGTCAAGACAAATGTTTCCTGGGTTTTTTGGTCATTTTATTTTCCAAGACTAGTTCTGCTGGCTGCTGCCATGCCCTCCAGGAGGAACTCAAACCTCTGGCCTAGGATTTTTGTGCTGGTGTCTTGCCTTGCTGGTGTTGGTGGCTCCGTTTCCAGGAATGTAGCATGTTTTGCCCCTGCAGTAGATGTTTTGTGACTTGAATGAATTACTTAATTTCACTCTCCTTCTGAGGCAAAGTAGTAACGCACATTTACTTTTGTCTGTTCAGTGCTTATAAAATGTTCAGTTTTACTCCAGGAGTGTTATTTCATGTGAGGATAAGGCTATTTTCTGAAGAAATTTGCAAGTAAAATGCTCTTGACCAGTAGTTTTTAAATGTGTTTGCTGTAGAAGGTGTCATTTTCTTCTTTGTAATTGCCAGTGCTTCAGCACTACTGAAAATCCAACTAACCTTATAAAAGGAAGAGCACACTGATATTTGTAGGGAGAATGAAGAATGTAGGACAGAATTAAGCTGAGGAAGGATAAAGGATAATATTTACTTGCAACCATGGTAATGATCACGGGGGACACTCTTGTTTCAGAAGGTCTGTGACAAACACAGTCCCTGTGAATAAATTTTTATTCTGCAAGCAGCTCGTTTCTCCCTGAAACTGCACCGAGCCAGCCCCTTGAGGCAGTGTTAGGATATTACAGTTCCAGAGAAACTGGTTTTCAGGCAAAGGTTGAAATCTAGGGCCTCACAATGTATTTTGGTATTTTGATGGAAATACTATTAGCCTTACATCGTGGCTGTTTTTAATTCCTTGAGAGTTTTAGCTGGCTACTTTCAGCTGACAGGTCCCGAGGGAATGGCTTGAAGCTGTGTCAGGGGAAGGTTAGGTTGGATGATACGAAAAGGGTTTTCACCCAGAGGGTGTCTGGGCACTAAACAGGCTCCCCAGGGAAGTGGCCACAGCACCAAGCCTGACAGAGTTCAAGAAGCATTTAGACTATACCTAGGGCACATGGTGAGAATGCTGGGGTGTCCTGTTCAGGGCCAGGAGTTGGACTTTGATGATCCTTGTGGGTCCCTTTCAGCTCAGGATATTCTGTGAATCTTTCCACGTTCACATTATTTTGCTAGAACAGTCCTCTTTTGCAGTGTGACAGGGAAATACTTTCCTTGGTGGTGAACAGCCGTGCACAGCTGGTAAATACTGGAGTGTGAAGGGGCTGATTTAGTGGTCTGAGATGCTCAGACAGCAGAGTAGGCTAAGGGCAATATTTTCTCCTGTACTGGCTGTTGTTAAGCACATCGAGTTGATTTTATGTGCACATTTTTATATATGCACATATGTATGTGCATGTATACATACATGTAAATATATAGTTTTTTCAATAGGAAGGACCTTTCCCCACCCCTAAATCCCCAAACTGGCCTGTGAAATTAATATAGCTGAAAAATTTTATTATTTATTGAGATCTAAGAATGCAAAGCTTGGAAGAAATGCAGACTTAGAGGAGCTTTTAAAGTGTACCGAGAAAGATGGATATAAAAATGTCGAAATCAGGTTGTGTTTTGGTGCGTTTGTATGGGTTATGCAGAATTCTACAGTCATTGCATCCTGGTGGAGGATGGAGGGATTCCCGTTACACTGCTAGCATATAGAAGAAAAACTAGAGGTATCCCACAGGTTGCTGCTTTCCAGCGGCACCTCCTCATCTGCTCAGAGAACCAGCAGTGCCCTAAGGCATCAATTTCCCTAAGCAGTCCAAGGCACAGGAAGACTACCTTGAACTTGTATGTTGCAATAAGTCATTCACAAATTACTGGAAACTTGGGAATTTGTGCTCATCCAAAGGCAGAGATGTGATGGCAGCTGTGGAAGTAACTGGAGTTCCCCAGAGGCAAAGTAGTGCTACGTTTGGGCTGCAGCAGCTTGGACACAGAAAGGCGAGAGAAGCCACAGGAGGACAGGTGAGGCACCAAAAATGCCTCTGTCTTACCTGTGGCCCTTTGGACAAACTCACATTGTGTCAAACCCTGACATCCTACAAAGCTGCTTTTAAGAACTTTGATGCAAAAATGAGGTCTTGGGTGGTCATTTATGGTTCAAGTAGCGGTTTATATATTTATTGTAATTATACACAACCTTGACAATCTATATTGCCATTCAAAAATAAATTGAAGTCTTGTCAATTTGCACATGATCTGTCACTACTAAGAATCCCACTTACATACATCGTAAACATTTTCCATACTTAAACACCGCTTTGAATTCGGACACTCCCATCTCTTCCCCCCTCAACCGGTGGAGATATGGTTATCAACTATGGAAAGAAACTTTTTCAACCACTGCAACATTCAGGGACTACCACCTTTTTTCATCAATTTAATTAAACTATTTCAATACTTGGCAGAGGTGGCTGGTGGGTATGTTCTTAATTGCATTTTTGTTTAAAAATGATTCTTCATTAATTTCATTGCAGTGATTCATGGTTTTCATTGCTTGACGCATTTCCTTCTGACCAGAGAAGAAGGAAACCAAGGTTTAATAGCTGTACCAAGTAAGTCATATCAAGCACTTCCTAGTTTAGTATTCTGCAGTGCCAACAGTCACGTTTAGTTGTTTTCACTGTTATTTACATGTGTAGTAAGTGGTTGAAGTGTTCAAATTTCAACTGCGGAGAATTAAGAATTCAGCTAGGAGTCAGCCACCCCACACTTTCTGTAGCTACTAAAGAGCTTGTGTTTATACTCCAAATGCTATCTTGGGAGTTGAAATTAAAATTTATGAGGCATTAACGCCTTTTGTTGAGAACGTGTTTTTTACTACCTCTTTTGACAGAGTGTCTGTGTCCTGGTGCGTGAAAGACGAGAAAAGAGTAGCAAAAGTGTAAGAGGCCAAAGAATATTCCTCAATCCAATTAATAAACTCACAGCAATTAGTGGCAATTAACGTAAGCATCCTTAGAGTAGGCAGACCTTATACCAACCCACAACTCAAGTTTGGGCATCTAAGCTTCACTCGAAAAGGGCTCAGAGAAGTCAGTGTATTGAAGTATTACAGTGTGATTGCACAGCAATGGAAGTCCTGTTTTGAGGAAGGAGGTTCATGATGGCACTGATCTATGGGAATTGACTTTAGCTTCTTTTCCTACAGCAGTCAGGCAGGTGCTTTGAATCAGCAAATGCAGCGTTTATAACGTGGCTTCACGTTTTGGATGCTAGCATTGGTTAACTGACCGCATGGATAACGAGAGCTCTGAGAAGTGCAGATTTCAAGTTTTGTTAAGGCTGTTAATTTTTCACACTGGTGTCAAAAAATAATTGGGAAGAGAAGTCTCCTGCCAGCTCCTTCCTTGTTTCCTGAAATTACACTTACATAATCCTTACAGGAGAAGCCCCACTTAAATACAGAGTATTTGAGAACTGTTATTAGCAATCTGTAGCAAAAATTGGAGTTCAGCACACTGAGATGTTGGGAAATATTAAAGAATTTCAAATGATACAAACAAATCTCATCCACATGCAGATTGGATGCTTTACATTAACAGCCCTCACTTGTATGTGGAAGAACCAAAACCTCCATCCCACATACCACAAGGTGTCCAGAATGCTGGCACCCCACCCCAGACACTGCATGTCCCCTCCTGTGCTGCCATGCCAGAGACAGGGGCACCTTCCCCTCACTCTGCCCCGAGGCCCTGGGAGGCAGAGCGGGAATACGGGTTGGGGAATACAGGTCTGGGGCTTCCCACCCGCCCCTGAGCATTCAGGACCCAGCTGCTCACTCCAAGTTTTGCAAGCATGCCCTGAAGGCAGTATTTAAGCAGTGAAAGAACGACACTGCCAGAAGCCAGCAAGGGAGAGTCGTCTTCATTCAAATTCAGACATACAAAACCAAAAACTTCATTCACAATTACAGAGTATTTTGTCATGAAGCAGCCGCTTAAAGAAAGAAGGGCATAACCCCCTAACTTAAATGTTACAAATCTGTTTATGTTACATCTGAATGAAGTTCAAAGAAACTCCTTGGAGTCTAAAGTACCATAATAAAAAAAGTGGAAAGGAACTCATGAATCAGTTCTAAACTAAACTTAGTTTAGTAAAGAAAATTAAAACAAATTAATTTTGAAGTCCTTTCTTGAGCAAGTCCATTAATGCTCCAGACAGGAGAGAATGAGTCCTCTTTAAAGGAAAGAAGGAAGCTCTTACTGGTAAAGCAAAACTATGTATTTATGTTTGTTTGTAAGTAAATCTTTACATGAAACTTCAGAACCTGATTTACAAACCTTTTTTTTTTTTTTTTAAACAAAACTCTATTGCCTTTACACAGATAATGTTGCTTCCTTTTTTTCTTGTGGGACAGAGGGAACATTTTCAAACATTAGAAATGTATCTTGCCCTCAGCAGAAAGTTTCAAGTAAGACATTATCAACAAATATCTGCTTTTATAATATACAAGATGCAGAGTAAGAGACTACTGCTGGTTCCCTAACAAAGCTTTATGTTGCAAAGACGCTCATTCTGGTGCTGTCAGGGCAGGCAAAGGGAACTTGCTCGTTGAGACTGACACACAAAACCTCAAGTTGTGCATAGTGTGTAAGTACTTAAATCTGTCCAGTAAAATCCCCTCTTTGTAACAGGAAACAGATTACATAGGAACAAATCATGTATTAATATGAGCCTCACTGTGGAAAGATCAACTCTGCCCTCCCAAATGGGATTCCTAACATGGACCTCAGAGCCAGCTTCTGTGGGCAGTCTGGGCAGCATTCCTCTTCAGCAGGGATCTAGAGACAGACCAGATGCACAGCAAAAAAGCCCCTATCCTAGTAAGAAAACTTGACTACAATTGTTTGTCTGAACTGTATCTGCTTTTAAGCGTGCAGGATTTTTCTAGCCTTTATCCTAAGAGTTGCCTCAAACGTCTGTAATGTAGTATTTAGCATCTGAGAGCCATGAGCAGAAGACCCTGTTCTTGCACATGACCTTTAGCTACTGGAGAGCTGACACTGGAGATTTCCGCTGTTTTGTGCTCTCCGGCCACAGGTACCAAGAAGTCTACCTAAACAAACTGTTGTACAGCTGGGTATTAGGAAGCCAGTACTTGAGAATGCTACTGAGTACATTGCTGTGGCAAAAGCCATTAGGATATAAATGGTGTTAAAGCCTACAAGACCAAAGCCAGCTCAGTCATGACTGATCGAAAGGACAACTGATGCTGCAGTAGAGTCACCCCCTCAGTGCCAGAGGTGTGACTACCGTGGCAGAACTCAAGACTGAGGTTGCAGAGGAGCTGCAGAGCAACTCTCCTCAAGGTCACTCAGTTTTTGTTCAAGGGCTTTGAACATGTAAACTTACAGTGTCAGACCATCCACACTGATTGCATGGAAGAGGAACAGGAAGGAGAGCCAAGTACATGCATCTCAGTCACTGGCTGTCAGTCGTGAAGATACAATTCCAGCACTTGAACTAGTCTGGCAGGTTTATGTACAGCCATAAATGATGCTTCCTTTTTCTGAGAGCTGAATTCACCTCTACCAGGGTCATGAATTACTTTTTGTAGCATGAACAGTGGTAGAAGATGAAGGGCATGGCTGAAGATAAAATGGCTACCAAAGCCAGAAACAAGATTGTGATTCTTCACTTGTTTACAACAGCAACACCACATATGAGAGAACTGCTGCAGGAGTGCCTGATTAGTATCTGAATTTGTTTCTGGGACAGAGCTCAAGTCACTGAAGCATTACAGTGCAACCGATCTCAGTTTCTTATGCTGACTGGGTAAAGAAACCACTTTTCATAGTTCGAGCAGCCCATTCTCACTCTGATAATAGAAGAGTTGTTTGAACTCAAGAGTGACTGGCTTTAGCAAGTGCTGCAGTACCTCACTGACTGACAGTAGCGTTTGGAATATATTTGGGACACACACTGGACCTTGACAACATTTAAGACGTATCAAAGAAAACAGTGATTCTACTGTGTAATACACTGTAGACACTTTCATTAGAGAGCTAAATGACCAAAGCTAAGTGGTAAGCTATGCGAGTTCATCAAGTAGATTCCATCTTTGGGGTAATATCCAGTTTTTAAGCTCTTTCGTTTTGATCCTTGACCAAAAGATTTATGTGCTGAGCATCAAGGCTTAAATAACCTCTCAGCATTTCTTTCAAGTTTGCACCAAACAGCATTTAAGCAACCTCAGAATCAGGGTGGTGATACCCAGTTTGCACAGCACTGTTTCTGCTGTTTCTCCTCCCTGGGATGAGATATGATCAAGACGTAAATTGAATTCAAAACAAAAGAAGTGGAAATAGTTCCATGTGCAATAAGACACTTTCAAGGAAAAGCTATACAGCAGGCCTTGAATGTTCTCCCCTTTCATCCTATCCTCACCAGCATCACCCTGTCCCAAGCGCAGTAGGGTATGTACAGCAATGTGCGCAGAGACCAGGAATTCCAGCATGTGGCAGAGCCACGATGCTGGAGCAGATTGTAATGAAGACTGGTACTGGTATGGGAACCTAAAAAACGCTTAAGCTCGTATTATTCTCTTCCTATGAAAAAGACCGTACAATTCTCATGGTACATCAACAAGATGGACTGGTATGCCAACTAACCTCTATTTTAATATTTAAATTATAACAATACAACAACTAGAAAAGGTCAGTGCTTCAAGTGACACGTTTTGCCACTCCAATTCCAATATTTTTCCAAAATAAAGATGCGATTAGATCTACACTTGAGCATCAGTAGTGCAATACAGTATCCTTTCCTGAATAAAGGAGCTGAGGTTTATCCACAATAAAAGCTTTAAATAAGGTAGATTGTTGCCATTTATGTATCAATTCTGTATGTTTGATATAAAATATATTGGGAAAGCTTAAACTGACTTATACAATCTACATTTGGCTAAAGCTCCACATAAGCAGCATCAGTGGAAATGAACATCAGTGGAAATGAACATTATATTAAGGTATACTTAATATAAAACACTTTCAAAACTACTCAGCAACAAATGACAGAAGGTTGGCTAAGAATAACTGAACATCTGAGGTGTGTACCAGACAAAAAGAATGGACCCTGTGGTTACTTGCACTATTTTAATGAAGTAAAAGAAATGCAAGATTTAGTCCACTTCCATCTCTCCAGGGGGTTTGGTCTGCTGCGGGTTGTCCTTTGCTGGTTCGGGTTTTGTTTCTGTAGCGCTCTGTTCATTCACTGGTCCGTTGTGTTCCCCGTTGGCTTTGGACTGCCCGTCACTGGGAGGTTCTATCTTCGGTTTGGGCTTGGACAGAATGGGATTACAGAAGCTATCCAATTCCTAGTCGTGACACAAGTAAGACAGCAAGGTCATTTGGTGGCACGGCAACTGCACTCAATTACAGTGTCTCTTACTTGTTTCTGGTCCATAATGGCCAGCGATTTCATTGCCAAAGACTAGACTTCTATTAAATCTAGAAACTTCAAAAAAAGCCTTTCACTACCTGAAGAGCTCCTGAACTGTTACAAACCTGTATGACAATCCATTCTGTAGAAGCCTGGTGCTGTACCTCAGGGTATCTTACAAAGGCTTGTAACTGTAAACTAAGAGCCAGCACTGAAGAGTGCTAAAACTGCTGCTCCCTCTGTATAGATTTTTTAATAGCTTTAAAATCTCTGAAGATGTAATATTCCAGCTCAGATCTAGGCCAAAATCTGGTTCAGGAAAAGCTGACTAGAATGCAACAAGCACAATTATTTTTTTTTTACCTTAGATTTTGCTAGTATTTCTGCCACTTTGACAACTGGATCCTGAGTTAGACTTAGTTTGTTCTGGGCATTCATTTTGCTGTTCAACCAATTCATAGCCTCATTAATGTATTTTTCAACTTTGTCCATCTCAGCAGGATCTAGGTGATCATATTTTTCATCCTAAGGAGAGAGACAGATATTTGTATCACCAATTAAAATATGCTGCTCACTCAAGTTAATCTTAGATGTTACAGAAACACCAGTAACAGCTGTAAATTGAGAGATCCATTTCAAGTGGTACCAGCCACCATAAAAACACATGATTATCTTTGACTCATGTTCTCATGAATAAGCTCTTTCTGCTAGCAGTGCAGAACAGGTTTAAAGTTCTCAGGAGAAGAAGTACAGCAGCCCTTCTAAAGCAGTGTAAGAGGTAACTTTATAGGAGTTTTTTAAACACAGAAAACTCTACAGCCAAAATCACAACCCCTATAATCACTGAACAGCTAAATCATTTGGCTTTACCTTATTTTTGTATGCTTCTACTGCTTTCATAAGGAGCTGAATCTTCTTTCCCAGCTCATTTAGAACTTTTGGTCTCTCTTCATGTTCCATACATCTTTCCTGGATAGGCTGTCCAAATTTCTGGAATAATAAGCACAAAAATCTTTACAAAACACTCATTTCTTTTAGTCTGGTGTAAGAACACAATGCAGCATGGGAAGGAAGGCTGCCTTTCAGCCTTCTTTCTCTCATCCATTCAAAGAGCTAAGTCTTTGCATATTGCTTTAATTCAACAACCAAAAAAGCAGAAGTTTAAACACAGGAATTATGACTGTCCTTACTAGGCTTAGTATTTTGCAGTTTTCTACAAAAAGAGCATTTGGAACAGAAACCAGTCAGGCTTTAATGGATGCTTTTCATTTTCAAGCAGTTCATCCAAAAACTTTTTCCTTCTCTTCAATACTGATACCCAGGCAGTTGCCTGGATCTGCACTGCTGTTTCCATCAGTTATCCCTCCCCCAGAGGAAATCTGACTGGAGAGTAAACAGCTGGAGCCCAAGGGCTAGAGACATTCTTCAACTTGAAGGTAGTTATTCATCAGAACTCAAATTTTCCCCATCAGATGATTAAAATCTCAAGCATTTAAGGGGTGTTTGTCATTAATAATCAAATGATACAATGGAAGCTACAAATGATACAATGGAAACTACAGTTAAAGCACTCCAGAGCCTTTATGGTTGGATATTAGACCCAGAAATTGGTCTTACAATACATCTATAGAAGACCACTGAGAACAGGAAAAGAATATATATTCTGGGGTGCAATTCTCGTTACCCAGGAGCGCAGTCAAAAGCCTCTTTCAGACTGTAAGTCTGACAGAAAATTCCCATAGCAATTAAATCTATTATCATTAGTGACAGTCTGCTTGATTTCAACCATTTTCAAATTAGGAGCACAACTCACATTAAAAGAAACTGCACTTCTACTTCTAAATATTATGTTCATTTCATAACTGAACACACACAACCAGAACACCCACCCCTAAACATACATGAATGATTTTTCTAGAAAACAACTTAAAACCTTACTTTTAATTCCTGAAGCTTATCCATGTATACTTGTTTTGGCTGGTCCTCTCCATCTTCATAAAGCCAGTTTTCTGTGTTCTCCAACATTAAAGTCAGCTTGTTTGAATCCTGCAAAGCAAGTTATTGACATGCCAGTTCAGAAGGGAACACCTCAAGTGAGACTTCTCTCCTCGGCACAAACCCACCTACTCAAAAAAGGACTGCTTCATTAGCTTAAAACATTCAAAGTGATAGTGAGGAAAACAGTAATTAACAGACTTCAAAGCCAAGATTTTACAGAGTAATTGGAGAGGCAGGACAGCCCTACTCCTGTGATTTGCAGGTGACGTTTACCAGAGTTATAACATCAGTCCTGAGGCTATTTAAGACATCCCATGCACTTCTTAAGAGTCTTCCATATGATCAGTTCATTTTCTTTTTATTCCTGCCCACTTATGCCATTCAGAAGCTCATGGTGATCTGTCCTACTTTCCTATGCTGACCACAGGGTTTTTACTTTCTGCCTGCATCCCCGATCCTTCCATGCCACTGAGGAACTTCTCAGGCAATAAAGAACTCTGCAAGTCAAATGTCAGGTGTAAGCATTAACTCGAGCTTCACTGCTGTGAAGTCAAGCCATCTTACTCCAAACTAGTCCAACAGACTCCTGCAGTCTCCACAGAACCCACACTCAAAACCTGTAAATACAAAGAATTTCTCCAGCAGCTGGAACATATAGGCAAGTCTTACCTCTTCAGTGATAAACTTCTCAAAGACTCCACACAGCTTGTCTCTGAATTCATACACATATTCTTCAACAGCATTCTTGGCATCATTTCGTTCTTTCTCAAGCTTGTCTTGCATCATCATCTTCCCCTATGGTCGAGAAAGGTATACTTAAAAACTGAAAGCATTTCAACTGTTAAGCTTAGTGACTACTCTTGAAACTGTACCAGAGAACTTGGCAGAGGCCTAATAATTCACAGTAACTGATAAAAATGTTCACCTCTGTGTAAGTCATCACTACAAGCACAACCAGAATGGGCTAAGTTAAGTCTAGTGAAATTAAGTCATTTCACCAAAAACCCCAACCAAAACAAAACCCCTTCCAATTAAGGGCAAACCCCTAAAGAATTCTAAATTATGTAGGTCAATGGTTGCAAACATTTTTTAGATACTTATTTACAGTGACATTAATTTGAGTGGTCATTTGTTCATGCTGCTTACCTCATTTTCTATATAGGAATTGATCAGATCTTGTCCCAGCTGCCTACAGAGGCTTGCCTGTATAGGGAGGTCAATACTCTTAACTTTTGTTTTAGCCTTTGGCTGGGAGGGGTGATCTTGCTTTTCTCCAGAAGCAGCCTATGAAAAGAGTGACATTACTAAGGAACTTCCAGGAATCCAAATATTACCACATTTATGCTCAAAAAAGAAAGACAAAAGAAACTAGTTAAGGCAGCTACAAATTAAACTTATGTAAATTAAGCACCTAATTATTCCTCTGTATTCAAAATCACTACCACCTTAGTTTTGAACCAAACAGGTGAAATTTAATTTCTTTAAAGAGCTGTTAAGAAAACTTGTTCAAAAGCTTAAATCACCATATTATTCTTCACAATGTATCCTATCTCCCTAAATTCCACCATCATTACAAAACCAGGTTAAACAACAAACACCTACTTCAGTGTCTTAATCGTGTTAAGCTGAAAAATCAAAGTGCTATGGCAGGATTCCTTACTTAAACCATTTCAACATAGCTCTCCTCTAAATACAGCCCCATGTTTTGCAAATTGTAAAATCAGTAAGTATGAGAGTACTGGGCAAAAAATGTCGAATCAATACTGAATACAAACCTTTGTTTCTGTTCCAGCATTTTCAGTTTCCTCATCTGCTTGGTTCTGTTGTTCAGCTTGACTTTTCTGCACACCTTCTTCTTGATCAACCTGCATTTTATCCTGCAGAGAGTTACATAACTGAATGCAAAGGTTTGCTGTAAGATTTAGGACTGATATCAATTACAGCAGATCACAGACAATACATGAACTTCAGAATCAATCTTCAAAATTTTTGCTTCACCACGTTTAAATAGGCATTTTGATGTAGTATTTGTATTCGTATCTTTCAAATTAAGTGAAAATTCTACTCTGCTGCTTGATGTTGCTGTCTGTCCCCATTATATAATTACACTAAGCCTTGTGAATACTCAGTTTAAATTAGAAACAAATGTGTATAAAATGAAATCAAAGAACATTCTAGCAACACACCACCAACACACGCAATGACAACGGGTTCTCTATGGAACAGCCAGAACTTCGACCTCCTATCATTTTTGACCTAAACTTTCAAGTTTGCAACTCAAAGCAGAATTAATTTAATCATTGCAATTATTACCTGCATCTGTCTCACAGGACAGTGAAATCAATAAAAATTAGCTTCTGTAGTAGCAGCCTCTTGGGAGTACAGGACCAACTATCTTCCCTCCTTGCCACCCAAAATAAGGAGAGCCTCATTTAAATTTATCAGTAAGTTTCTCACTTATGCCTTATTCTAAATTTACCAGTCTGGAAGTCTGTTAAATTACTAGTGCAGATCACTTGGTTTAAGTAATACACTTTTAATGACATAGTAATGGTAAGTCTGAAGCTTTCAGGATGATTCTAATACTCGGAGATCCAGAGCACTGATAACTAACGAGCTGTGGCCAAAGTCTGAAAGGTCCGAGACTGCCTCCATTACAAGGAATTAATATTTCTGGATTCACAAACTACATACGCATGTAAAATAATTTACTAGTAGTTCTGCAGAATAAAAAAAGTTATTTGAAGATTTCAAACTCTAAAACAGGTGTCTATGTTGCAGTTTAAAGTGGAAAGAAACAAGGCTACTTTTACCAAATTTGACGTTTTGCCACTTCAGAATAGAAAAAGTAAAATCTAAATCCTCATTTACTGTTCTTACTGTTCACACAGAAAAGCCAACAACTGAAAGGAACTGCTTTGCCTACAGGAAATAGCTAGAGAGGGGAAAATAGGACACATGTACACCACAAACCTCCTCCTCAGAGTCGAGGGTATCATCCTCAATACTGAAAGGTAATTGCTGGCAAGCACCATTGTAAAACAGAAGATGTGTTAGATGAATGAAGAGCTACAAATGGAAAGTGTGAGCATGGAAGTAACTACTCATACTGCATTCAGCACACTCCCAGTAAGCTCCACATGGCCTCTTACACTGAATGCCAGCTCTAGCACTTCCAACCTTTGCTCACTTGATTACAAACACCACATATGGAGCACTTGCCCACAAGGAACTGCATCATGCTCAACATTACAAATATGCTCACATTCCTGGAAAGCAACACAGCATTTAAGAAGTTGCTTATACCAATTATGTAATGCTCGTTGTGTAACCATTTGCTCTAATTCCTGTAGGATATCCAATAAAGTGGGAGAAGCTAAGGCCAAATCTTAGGAGAAAGACTGCCAGGGCCAGCGCTGGGGCTGCTGTTTCCAGCTCCAAACTGTTCCCTGGCACCCAGCCCTCAACTCTGCACTGCCAAGGGGTACAGCTGCAGCTCACAGGGATCTACTTTCAGGAGGCAGTGAAGTTTTCCATTTATAAGTAAATAACATGTATTTTTCACTCACTGGAAACATAGCTTGTGAGGAAAAACAAACCTCTAGAATTAATCTGTCAACAGATCTCATTAAATACTGCCATTTACTAGCAACACTAGATAATGCTCAAATTACTAGAGAGATGATAAAGAACAATGAAAAAATGACCTTTTTTTTTAGAATCTGTTTTTCCACTCTTTTTTTCTTAGTGCCACACTTCACCAGTACTTTAGTAATCAACATGATGAAATTTGTTACCCAATTGAAGAAATAATTTAAGGGTGGAGAAGCAGTAGCTGTCAGAAGTCGAACACTGTGATTTAACCTGCAATTATTGGCTCTGTTGTCAGAATGACAGTGTAGATATTTACAAGCTTTACATACCAGCTCTTCATCTCTGCCTTGGTTCTTACTTGATGACTCTGTGTCCATGGGTGTGTCGTTTTGATCTACCTCTATGCTCTGCTTCTCTATGATGGATGCATTGGCCACGCTGAACAGGCCGTGGATGTTGACACGCACTTTTACCTTCACCTTGGAGTTGTCGCCATCGTGCTGGGGACCAACGTTCTGAATAGTGAAACGCCCTTGGAAACAACAGACATGGCTTTAATTGTTGTCCCAAAAAGCAGAGAAAGAGGAAAAAAACCCCGAACGCATTCCTTTAAGGGTGTTAATTTAAACAGCGACTTCATGTAACTGAAACTATTTGAAAACTTTTCTACTTAGTTGACTATCCTACAATATAAGATGCAGGCAGATAAACTAAAAGCTGGTTCCGCAATTATTATCAGTTCACTGACAATTAGTAATATGTTTTTGCTTTATCTCTATTTCATAAAAAAACAAGACAGTACTTTATTAGGTGTTCTACTTCTCTGTTGCCTTCTGTAACCATCACACTAGAGAAACTACTCTGATTCATCTCAAATGGTTTCTTTTGTCCACGTAACTCAAACTTCACACTGAAAAATAAAACGTTAACAGAGATAAAAGATTCTGTTTGAATTTGATGACATGGCTGCACTACACTTTTTGGAGAACGAACAGCGCTTAGCAAGGTTTCGAAAGCAGTGAGGTTGATACTTTGTTTTGCATCTTGCTGAAAATTTAAGTGCAGATGATGTGCACATGTAAAGAAGAATGTGTTAAGACCACAGACTTCTCGCATAGACAGCCCAACAGATAGCACCAAGTTTGTATCTGATTCATAAATCAGTGAATAAAATTATGAATTAAAGACCCCAAGGAATCTCCTAATAACTGCAAGTAAGGTAGCATTAGCTGCGAAGAAACCTATTTGTACCATTTAATTCCTCAGACTCTACTACAGATGCTTAAGTTGAGGAAACACCTATCTTTTATATTCTCAGATTAACAGAAAGAGACATGACAGATAGCACTAGACAAGTTATCTGTCCAGACAGGCAACAGCTCCTTTGATCCAGTTTCTTTGAAAAATCCGGGCTCGCAGGCACGTAAGATCCTTATCAATTTTATAGAGACTGATAGAACCAGACAACAGAGCACTAAAGTCTTTGTGCCTACTTCTTTTGAAGCATTCAGTAACTGTAAAGACAGACAGAAGGAAGAAGCACGATTTTTTTTACGAACTGTCAAACAGATGTCAATACGGTTTGATCGCTACATTTAAACCAAGAAGCCTGTGCTAAGCCTTTCTAAAGAACCCAAGCTCTTCTGTAAGCTAGAGAATATGGAAATAATGTGTCTTAGAAGAAAGGAAAACCCCTTTTTCCTGTATCAATAGGAGTTAGGGATGGGGTTTTTATTCACATGTCCTTACCTATTCTGGAATCAGGATAAGGCACTTCTTGTGGATGGGTATAGTATGCTTCCAAGTCAAACGGCTCTTTCTTGTGGAAAGTAATTACTTTTGAGAATGGAGCAGCATGGTTCTTACTGAAGACTTCACATTCCCTAAAGCAATAAAACATTATGTAACATTAAACCTCTGAGCACAACCTCATGGATAATCAAAGTCAAGTTAAAGATCACCAGCCCTGCTAACTGAGCAACAACCATTTAGTTTAAGTCAGTTTTCAACAAGAGTTGGAGGTTGAAGGCCTCTAGGGGTCAAAGCTGGATGGGGCATTTTATGTCACACTTATTAAGAATTAGGTAACTTCACCCCAACATTTTAATTAATTGTATTTCCAAATGTTAAGCACTAACTGGAACGCAAAAGAAGAAAATTGAAATTTCAAGTGTTCAAATGCATGACAGTTTCAAAGCCTGAGGCCTGTTTTCTTCCATAGCTCAACATTTTTATGTCCATACACACACTGTTTTGTAAGCACTGTACAACTCACCCTGTTCCTTCTTCATAAGATGATTTCCATCTCAGTGTTATAGAATAAGGAACAACATCTGTGATGGAAAACTCACGCACTTTAAAAGCTGGAGAAAGAATTGCACACTAGGGAAAAAAAAGACCAAAGTTTCATTGTATTCATTCAGTCAAATAAATAGCAAGTACAAGAATCAATACTTATCACATAGAGGTTCTGCTTATCACAATAATTTTTTTTTAACAGACTTCCTATAGTTAATTGAACTGAACCACTGAAGTAACAGATGTCACTTCCTCAATGATTTTCAGTAAAGATACCCAGCAAAGGTTCCAACTGACTACACAGAAGAGGAACAGCAGAATTTGGGTCCTCAAATTTAACAGGTCTTTAACAAGCCCATCCTTCTAACATGACACAGCAGCAAAATAATGAATGTAACAGACTGGTTTCTGACACGGTCACTGTCACGAATTAGCTAAAGAGCAAGTAACACTCCGTATCTTGTTTCAGCTGTAGTACCTTTTGCTTGTGATTAGCTGTATTTCATTAGTACATAATGTTAAAGAAGCAATACTAAAGTTTTATTTCAGGAACTATACCTGCAAGGCACAGCCTCTTGCAACAGCTTCATCAGCATTTAGCGTGGTGCTTATCTCTTTACAGAAAAAGTTAGAGATCTGTTCCTTCACTGCTGGAATTCTAGTAGCCCCACCTACTATTTCTATACTGTAGATATCTTCACGCTGAAGTTCTAGAAAAGAGAGTGCATGCCCTTAAGTTATCATCAAGATACCAAAATGCCATCTTAGGGAAGACCAAAAAAAAA
>VYZQ01042863.1:64681-95175 GCA_013400655.1 Mystacornis crossleyi
AAAAAAAAAAAAAAAAAAAAAAAAAAGGTTCTCTTATTATTTAGACACTGTGACAAGCACCAAATATATTTTATGGCTGACAAGATCTTTAAAACTCTTTTTCCCTCCTGTAGGCTACAAAGTTTTCTAGTTGCATAAACCTGGGAAATGCAGAAGCCAAGCATCCATGAGAACAGCTGTTCTTTAAAGTGTGTTGTCCATGTGCATCCTCCCTTCTGCTGTGCATGAACTCAAGAAGGGTGAAATTGGGTCTTCTGCACTACTGGACAATCCATCACCTCTCCCAAACAAAACCAACAAAATGAAACCCAAATAGATCTCATTTTATATCTGGCTTAATTTTGCTTGCCAAAAGAGATAACCTTTTAGGTCAATATATCTAATAAATAGTAGATTTATTGCTTGAAGGTGAACTTTTTAATTCTGAAATCAGGGTATGTGTATGAAGTCATCTCAAACAACTGTCAGTCCTTGAACAGCTCTGCTCAGCAGTTACTCAGGTTTTTAATTCCTGTATTTGCTATCTAGCCAAATCAGGAGATCCGCAGAATTCTTCTTTTTCTTTTAGCTGAAGGTGCTAGAACTGGGGGTAAAACCCTTCCTGGTGAAGTCTAATTCTCTCCTTTACACTACATTAGGCAAAAAAAAATTTTTTTTACTTTGTTATTTGCACATGCTTTAGGTAATTAATTTTAAAAATATACTGCCAAATTACCAGGTCAGTGAGGCCATGTAAGTATTGCATGGAACAGGCTGGCCAGAAGGTTGCAGTAAAGAGTAGTATCTTTTACCATCATCATTTTGGTTTGCTTGTTTTGTGTTTTTTTAATAAATTCAGAGTGCCAACCTTTTCCATGACACAGGGTGAATGAGGGTCAATAATCAAGGTTGCAGAGCAGCATGTGCACTAAATGAGGCGGGAATGGGATCATGCACTCATGGCAAGCATATGAATGGAACTTACATTTAACTTTTCAGTATTTAGCTTTGCAATTCTAATAAATACAAAAATACATTGAAAAGATAATCATTAAAGAGATCAAGAATGACTGGATTATTAGCAGTACCTCAAGTTACTTCTACTTACTGGCTTGATCCATGGCTGCTCTTAGAGGAGGCTCCACTCTAGCCAGAAGGGCAGCACACAGCTGCTCAAACTGAGCTCTGCAGGGCAGGGAGAGTGTTTGGTGTTACCAGGCTGCTCAGAGACCACAAACCCCTGCCCCTCATTGGGAACAAGCACCCAGTACCTGTTCATCTTACTGGAGACATCCAGGTCATTCATGAAGCACTCGATATTGAGCGGGAGGTCAGACGCATTCGCGCTCATCAGCTTCTTGAGCTTCTCACATTCCTGATACAATCGCAGCAGTGCTCGGGGATTCTCTTTTACATTCAGTTTGTATTTTGTCCTGAATTCTTCAGAGAAGTAATCTACCAAAGCCTCATCAAAATTCCTACCACCTACGAAAGGGTCAAAGGTAGTGGCCAAGACCTAGCAGAAGTCAAAGAACGAGATTAGAAGTTATTAGACACTGTTTGTTTTGTGTCATTTACTCAGGGCAGCAAGACGTGCCATCATTGCCTTCCACACGGCTTTAGATGACAATTGGCTACCAGAGACAGGTCCACAAAAGCATTCAGCAATTAGCAGGTCATAGACAGAAGCCTCCAAACCAGGAAGCAAAGACTGCTCAGTTTTACTTCACATCCTAGATTTAGGCTTGAACTATCCTGGATTTACACTTTGAACTGTCATGGATGGCACAAAAAATCCCCAGCATCTCCAAGCCACTTAAGCAGTTTAAGAGCTTCCCACAACTGAGTCAGCTGCACAACTACAACACTTAGGAGGCACCCTGAATATGCAAATATTTCAGGGATATAACATGACACAAAAGCTCTGCAGTGTGCTTAATTATCAAGCACTTTCCAAAACACACTTTAGGATGCTTCACTTCTGCATTTTACAAAAACTGACTTGCTGAAATAGCCAAAATCTAACACAAAGGTTTTGTATTGCACATTTAAAAAATATTTGCTATAGACATTTATTTTTTAAAAAAACTAATCTTTCCACAGAGCAGTATTTTGAGGTTTAAATACTTCAGGCTTTTAATGTTTGACTTAAAAGATTACCTTCAGTTTTCCCTTGTTAAAAGCACAGATGGAAACTTGATATGCAGAATGCCCCATATCTACAAAGACCACATTTCTTGGCTTCTCTTCCAAGGCTGGCAGATCTTGCTTGTATATTCCATAGGCTAATGCAACTGGAAAACACCAACCCATGGAAGGTAAGGGGAAGCCACACACAGCTGCAGACCACACATTAAAAGCGCTACCAAGAGACAGACTACCCACCTTTACCCTTCTAAACACCTTCAAAACTCTATTCAAATGTCAAAAATACGTTGAAAACACGTTTTTCATTGACAAGAGAGAAAGCGATGTCAAGTGAAGGTTTAGCCCTAATAAAGACTCGCCCTGTATTTCAGTTCTGCTTGTAGCCAGATTAACACTGCCATTTGTGAAACTGCACAGATTAAGACTCTCCCTTGAAATGCCTTACTTCCAGTATTTTTTACCCTAGCTTTGCAAAATTCAAGCATGCCCAAGAAATAAAGAAAATGTTTTGGAAGACTAGTTTACACAGCTTTAAGATTTCACTGCCAGCACTCATTTGGAAAGCTAAGACTTTCTAAAAGCAAAGAGAATCAAGAAAAATAAAAATTACTAATTTAAGCAGCTCCTTAAACTTTAGTTCCCATGAAGTGTTAAGTATTTCTGTGCTCCACCCTAGAATTCACCAAAACCAGAAGGAAGTCAACTGTTTCACAGAAACAGTGGTGCCACTGCTACAGCTGACAAGATTGCCACAACTTTAAGCACAGATCGAGGTTTATTTCCAAAGCTATTCCCAAATGTGCTGGTGTTCAGGTTAGCAAACCCCAGCTCTCGTCATGCCTCCTAAATGCTGCACACCACCCCACTGCTGTGTTTCCAGTTCCCAAGCTGGATTGGGCAGTACTAGCCTGGACAGCTCTCTCCCAAGCTCCTAATTGTGTAACAGCAGTGTGTCATCACCCTCACATTCAACAGCCTGAACGGCCTTTAAGGACAAAAAAAGTTCCAGCCCTTTACCTGCTGTAGTTTCATTCATCAGCTTCAGACAATTTAATCCTGCAATCTGTGCAGCTGCCATTACAGACCTTCTTTCAGCATCAGTGAAGAAACTAGGGACCTGTTTCCAAAAATAATGACATAGGATATTATGGGATATGGATTTTTTAATTTAAAGAAGTCTGACTTGCCCATCAAGCTACCCTACAAGTGTCATTACTACAAGAAACTGTTATAAGCTAACCTAAAATTAATAAGACAGTCTGAATAAAAGAGCTAGGTAATTTATTTTAGTGCATATTTTAATTAAAAGTTCAGATTATGACAAAAATGAAGTGGCACCCAGGGTTGTTTTAAATAAAGCAGATTTTAACACACATACACAAAAAAAATCCTGAAAATGCTTTCTCAGATTCTTCTGATGAGTCTTTCATCTTAAAATCATCACCAGCTTCTAGAAACATTTGTGCAGGTCAAAGTCAACCCAGCAAATATTCACACATAGCCCCAAAGTAAGTCAACGGCAGAAGCACTGCAGCAATGCTGGAACTAAACTTGAACCTGTACCCATTTTTCAGATATCACTTCTACCACAGTGCCAGCTTACAGTGTGATACAAGGTTCAGTGCCACCAAAAATAGCCACTGCACAATCAGAGCCCATTTAGGATCTGGCTGCAATCAGCTGGCACCTCTTCAGCAGATGTAGAGCTCCATTCACTGTGTGTTTTGTTGGCTACCACGGTGGGGCACTGCCAAGGATCCCTGTGTGTGGGAGGTATTCTCCCAGCGTCTTTGTATGCCGTAAGGAAGCACAGAAAAAGATCAAAGCAGATTTCTAACAGCTGAAGTACACAGCTTTCCAGTTCCCATGTCTTGGTCTGACAGAGATGGGATAACTGCAATCCTTCGTGCCCAAACTTCTCACCAGGGCCAGTAAAACAAAGACCATGTGAAAAGCAGATACAGGACTTCGTATCAGGAACAAAACCTCGTCTTCAAGCTCCACCCTCACCTTGTGGGTAAGGACACCAGCTAAAAAAACGTGAGCAAACCAACCAAATAAAAAGACTTTTGCTAACAAAGCCAAGTAGTTTGGGCCTGTCAGATTATCAGCATGACCCTCGGAGCCCTAAGTTCAGGCAACTCTCAACTGCACTACAACAGCGCTCAACCATGTAACAAAGAAATTTAACACGAATATAGGAAGGGTCTTTGGAACCAAGGAGGATATGCTTGCACCTAGGACAGCTCCCATTTGTAACACGAACTACAGTAATCAGAAATACTGTAGGTAGCCCTTGGAGACAGACAGACTGGATCAGCTTAAGCATTATGTTCTTTTGGAAAACACACTCTTGGTTTAACAACTTTTTCATCTCCTCACACATGCTTTGAGAAGTATTCTCATTTGAAAATCCTGTAAGAAAAGGCCCATTGTTGGGGATATGACTTCTATCCATTATTTAGATTTCTATCTATTACTTGTACCTCTTACCACTGCACCATGGTATAAAGGGTCCTAGCTTGCATAAAGCTATCTATGGACTGCAATAAACGAATCAGAACTTACTGAAATCACACAGTCGGCCACTGGTTTCTTCAGAGCACTTTCTGAAGTCTCCTTCAGTTTGGCCAGCAACATTCCTGTGATCTGTTCCACTGCAAACAGTCTCTCTTCATCCAGGTACCTTACCTGAAACAGAGAATTGGGATTCTGTGATCAATCATCTCAACTTTGCTCTCAAGATGTGCAACTTGGACATTTTTTGTAATGTTGAGCATTGAGACCCATTTAACACCAGGCTCTAGACACAAATAACTCCCTATCAATTGATCTGTGCTCACTACAACAAACCTTGAAGGGTTTGGTTTTGGGGTCTTTTTGTGGAAAGCTTAACACCTCAGTTGTCTCAAGGGACTATTCACAATGATACAGTATTTCTGTTGCTTGTGGGTTTTTTTAAATTTAAAAGACAACAAGAAAGGACAATACACATAGGATCACATTGTCCTATTACACATGCTAAAAATACAAGTTTTGGCGCAAACCCAAGGAACATTTGCTTCCTGCAACAGTCACTTAAGCACAGGAGGCAGAGAAGGTGTAAATGAGGCAATTCCAACAATCTTGCCCTGCTCAGGAAATGCAGTTGAGTCCTCAGCCTTCATGGGAGGTTCTGTGTCCTGAATTCTTAACAAGCTACCATCTCTTCAGCAATCCCAAGCACTCCTGCCATGTAGTTTGGAAGTAAGTTAAAAATAAGTTGTTCAAATTTGATATTCAGAGTGTTATATTGTTTTACTGACACTCAGTCTCTGAATGTCTGATGGGAACTAATAACCTCACACTATAACTATACAGATTCGAAGGTAAATCTAGTAAAGTGAAGTGAAAAGCTACTAATGTGACTATGGAAAACTAGTATGATTGATGAGAAACCCCAGTGGACATCTTGGAGAAAGTACAGGGCTTATTTAGAGACACAGGAATGACACAGGAATGTATTTAGTTTTCTTAAGGAAAATGTAAGTGACCACACAGGAAGTTAAGTGACAAAGGCCCAAAGTGCTCATCCCTACCACCCGAGAGATTCCACCCGAAACTCTCACTCACCTTTACTCCTACGGAGCCATTTGGCATCTTCTGAAGTTCATAGGGAAGTTTGGCCCTCTCAGCTTGTATGTAAGGATCTTCAAATGCTCTCCCATGCAGTTTTTTGAAACCATGTACTGCATTTTTTACGTTTGTGACAATCTGTGGCAAAGATATTTCCATTACCCATGACACTCTGATAAAGAGTACTGTGCAGAAAGGCATTTTTTATGTTGGGTTTAATGCACACACTGACCAGTGTCAAGCCCCACGCATTCACTGAGAAGCAAAGTGTGAGGAGAGAGAAAGAATCATCTAGTTTTTTAATCCATGGTGCCTGCTAAAAAATTTCAAATGTGCTTCTCTATGTAATATCCATTAACTTGCTGCCATCAGTTTTCACTGTTCTTTTTATTTTAAAGGAGCTTTCTTTTACAGCATGCAATATTTAAGATCCTATATTATTGCAATGGCTGCTTGCAGGAACTAATGAAGTTATTACCTACATTAACCTTAAATGAACCTTTTAACAAATTAAGACATTTGCCTTCCTTTAAAGTTCTCTAATTCAGATCCCATCTGGATGTAAAGCCTCCCCACACCTATTCTCTCATCAGTGTTTTAACCTAGTTATTTTCAGGACAGGCTTTTAACCAAAGAAAGGACCAAAACAAACAAATCCCAACGAATACAGTATGTAAGCTATCAAAAGAAACTACTCCAGGACAATCTTCTCCAAGATGAACTTGTTTACTAGTCTAAAAAGTTTTTGATCCATTTACCTGGCTCTTTGCTGCATTCCCAATAGCTCGGGTCTTGGATCCTAAAGATATACATGCTCTAAGGGAAAAAAAAAGGAAATTTAGCTGGAAAACAAAACACTGTAAAATAGTTCTATGGTACTTCTGAACACCCACAACAATTCAAGCAGCAGAACACGCATGTGTTTAATAACAGCATTACTGCATGAAGCACCAGAACCTGAAGTGGAATTCTAGTTATTTTGTTCTTTGTAAATTAGTTTAGAAACAGCAAGCAACTGCAACTGTTGTAATTCTAATTGCATTTAAGGAATTCTGTAAAAGCTTGCATGTTCT
Source organism: Mystacornis crossleyi (assembly GCA_013400655.1). Classification (NCBI taxonomy): domain Eukaryota; kingdom Metazoa; phylum Chordata; class Aves; order Passeriformes; family Timaliidae; genus Mystacornis; species Mystacornis crossleyi. The sequence continues at coordinate 71,497 of VYZQ01042863.1, forward strand.
ACAGACTTTATCATGACGGAAAGGCACTGCTAGTTACTTCTGGGTCACAGGTTAAAACAGAAGCCTGTGAGATTTAATTCAAACCCCTGAACTTTACCAGTCAGGTTCTCTTGACTCAACAGCCCTTGAGTCTGACAGGGCCACATTCACACTCTAAGAGCCCTTAGCAACAATCTTAAGACAACAATTGAAAAACCCACAAACCATCTAAGCCCACTGGAGCTGAACAAGCTGTTAAGTGCTTCCACAACTGAGGACTTGTAAACAGGCAGAAGGGGAGAGATCTGGGGACAGCTCCCACGTACGCAGGGCTTGGGAAGCTCTACTGAAATCCACAGCTCCCTGCAGCTTCTTGGGCTACCACCAAACACTCCCCTGGCTCAGCAAAGGCTGCCTCAGGTCCCAGCCACCATCTGGCCCCTCATCACTGCCTTTGGAAATGTTCTTTTTTTTTTTTTTTTTTTTTTTTCCCCTCCCTGGAAGTTACTAACACCACACCTTCACATCACGACCTGAAATACAACTCCGGCCCAAAAGGCAACCGATCTGGCTACAACCATTCAGGAGTAAGTAACAGAGAAATCCAGATTTCATACAGCTTGAATGTAATTGTTTAATGAATGCATAAAGGTCACTCTAGCAGACTGCTTCCTGCTTTCTCTCCATCACTGAGGGCACTGCAATTCGATAGTATTTTCTAGCAACCTCTTCCCTCTGACAACCAAAACTGTCTCCAGATTTAACTGCTGCAAACACACGAGGGATTACCCTACGTTTTCAAACATGCAGTTCAGCTTTCACAAACAACGTTTACGTCAGAACATTACAGTTCCCAATTACGCCTTGTGATAATTAAGGAAAGTCAGCTAAATGAGCAATTCCCAAAGTAATCCAATGGTTTACAAACCAATGCTATTGCATCACACCTTTTCAGTGCAGGAATCTGCCTCTGCTGAGAGACAGCAGTACTTGCACATTACTCCATGCGCAGCCTGAAGCACCAACTCAGAGCCACCACAGCTCCTGCCAGGCTTTACTTCAATTATTCACGTCCAGCACAGGCAGATGGATGGTTTCGCCCTCCCTCTGCTGGGAAGCAGAGATGTGAAAAAAAATAAAGGTGCCCTGCTTGGCTTCAAAAAATTCAGTAGTTTCCAAGACTCCTTATTACATCATCTTAATTACATCATGTAATCACATTAATTACACCTGGTCTGAAGTAAGTTATGAGCTATCAACAACTGTCTTATTTTTCCACAAAATCACAGCGGCGAGGCAGAGCACCTGAAAGGGCCATTTGCCGTGAGTTGAACGTGCCAGAAGCACTGGAAATGTGTTCAAGAGACCTGCTGAAATTCCCAGTTCAGGAGTCGTCAACTGTCAGTTAACTTTCAAAGAGCTATGGAGCCAAAAGCCAGGAAACATCCAAGATCTACTGAAATCTGTGGCTTATTGGCAGAATCTTTCTCCTTTCTTTGTAAAGTGTTTGTACTAAAGCTTCCAGGATGATACACAGTTTTATAAACACTGACAGCCCAAGCATTGGATTACAGAATGTAATTAAATAATAGCTAACTCAAGTACCTGCATGATGTGAGCACCCCTATAAGAACACTTAACTAAGAGGTTCACTTACCGTGTTGCTATGTGCAGTAAGAAAAGTTTTGATTTAAAAATTAGATCTGTCTACACCACGCAAATCCCACTTGAAGTAAAGATTTAGCTACTATGATAAACTTACGTAACAGTAACGAACCTGTTACGTCTCTTTACCTTTGTTTGATTTCTCTCAAGACAATAACATTAGAAAAGATGTTCCTCAAATTCTCCTGTGTTACTACATTTTGAGACAGAAAAGGCCAAGGAAAACGTCACTTAAAGTATGACAGCTACTGTCTTTAAGTGTATGTGCACCCCAGATGCTATAATTGCTAACCTGAACCTCTTTCATAATCACCTTGCAACTATCTTGAAAGTACAGTTAATCAGACATTACCGTGAAAAATATTAAATGCAGGTAAGCCTACCTGCAAAGAACACACTCCAAAAATAGCTAAGAATTGGAAGCGCTCTTCATCACAAGGGGGGAGGAGGCTGCAGCTGCCTGAGGATTCTCTGGGCAACAATTTCATGGGATACTTTGCATTTGAAAGGCCACAGAATTTCAGTTCTCACAACGTATCTAGTGCAGGAAGATAATTACTTCCTGAGAGTTAATTTGAGAAATATATTTTTCCAAACAGTAAGAAAGTTTAAAGAGTATTCCCATTAAAACAGACACCATGTATTTTGGCAATCAGCTTCTTTCCGCTTTTAAAAAAGAACTTTTTAGAAAGCAAAACCTACACCTACATTTTTCCGGGATCAGGGCAGCGGTGCTGGAGTTACAAGAGTCTCGCACAGCAGAAACAGCTTTCTCTGTCGGCTACAAGTCCCTTTGTAAAAAGGGAAGCACCATCCAACCCCCGATTTTTATGAGTATTACAAGAATTCCCGAATCCTCCTTCAAAATTATGCACAGATGGAGCTCTAAAAATCCTAGACGTATCCCATAGAAACAGAGGAGCAAAATCTCCACCTACTCTTGCGTCTCCCATCATCACGGACGTTGCCCACTGCCCCCCCCTCCCCCCCAGACCTCGGTATTCCAGGGCCAGCAGATGCGGTGCAAGTAAGAACAGGTTTAAGGAGAGGAAACTCATCGCGCCGCTTCCCCGCTGAATCAACCTCCTCCTCCTCCTCGCCAGTCTCGCCACCACTCATGTAATTGTTAATGGAACGCTCCCAGCCCTAGCAGCCGTTCCAGAGTTGGGGAAACACATGCTCTCCACGGAGATCTTTGGCTACCCCAAACCATAGCGCTGCCAAGGACAGGAGTACACCGTGCCCCCGGAGCCGCGCGGCGCCTCCGGCAGCACAGCGCGGGATTTCAAGGACACGTACCGCCAGGAGCCGGGACGAGCACACAGACACACGAGTGTTTCCCCAGCACACACACTCCCGGGAAGAGGCACCCTCCCGGCTCGGTCGGCACAAGGCGCGGGCCCGGGCGCGCCGGTACTCACGGGGTGCAGCGGTCGCTGTACTCGTTGGCGATGGTCTCGATGCCGCCGCTCCGCGCCACGCCGATGTAGCAGTTGAGGAAGCCGAGGTCGATGCCGACCACAGACATGGCTGCGCCCGGTGCTCCGCGCGCGCCGAGGCGACGGGGACGGGGACTGGGACTGGGACCCGGACCGGCCGCGACTCCGCGCCCGCCGCTCCCCCACTGCGGAGCGCCGGCACCAACCGGCAGCGGGCCCGCCGTGCGCAGGCGCCACCGGCGGGAAGCCCGCCCGGCCCCGGCGCCACCTCGGCTCTTTCCGGCAGGGCTCGGGCGGTGCTGCCTTTCCAGAAGGATCTGGAACGGGAGGGATGCGGGCGAGCGGGGAGGGAACGGCGCCGCCCAGAGCGACGCCCCGCGCCCGCGTCAGCGCTGCGGAGGGACCGCCCCGGCCGCCTTAACGGGGTTGGGGAGCGCGGCCCCCCGGGGCTGTCGCTGTTGCACGGGCCCAGTTAATGGGATTATAACAATCAGGAGCAATTAGTGCAGAGCGGCGATCGGGGCCCTTAGCGGGGCCGTGCGTGGAGTGAGCCGCCGCGGACCTGCCGTGAGGAGGGGGCAGACCCCAGCCCCTGGAGCAGATGGAACCCGGAGAACCGCAGAGGGCCGAGGTACAGGGTGAGCCCTGCGGTGAAAGCCCAGTTAGGCGCAGGCATCTGTGTCCGACACGGAGGTGGGGAATGGCTCCTGATGCCTCCTGGTGTCAGAGACAGGCAGAGTTTGGACCGTCGAGTCCTTTATTCCGCCCACTGCCAACACCTATGGAAGAGCCATCCTCAGTTGGGTTGGTATAACATCCCCGTTCCCACAGGTTGGTACCTGTGTATTTCCAGAAACAGCCTCAGCTGTTTTCTTTTCCCGGGGAAAAAAGTAATCTCGAACCCCAAGTATCTTTACTTATCCCCCGTTATATGGGTATCGAGTACTTGTGGATTGAAACTCCACAAAACAAACCTACAGGCTGGAAAAGTTCCGTAAGTATTTATTTGCTTCTAAAAATGACACTCTGTTTCACACAGCAATGTGACGTCTTTGTGACACAGCATGTGACACTGTACTGCACAGTTTTGTTCCACTGGAGAGATTAAAAATAAGCACAAAACGACTAAACTAGTTTAACATCCCTGTCAAGAGGTTTGATTATCTCTCCCATTTGTCACGGTTTCAATGGTCTACTAAACAACCAGAATTTTCCTAATGAAAACATGTCCCTTTACTGCAAAACCTCCAGAAGCAAGAGAAACCACTGGTACACAGAATTATTTGTAACACAACTACTGTATCTGCATTAACGATCTCATTTTACTTGCTAGGGTTAGGATCAGGAAGGCAAACCAGGTCCAGTCCCATGTACAGTAGCCACGGAGGCACATCCCCCAACTTGCTTCTGCTGCTACTCTTTCCACCACCCCTGTTAGAAAAACAGTGATTCAAGGTATGGGAGCAACACCTGAGGCTGACTCCTGACGGGATAGCAACCTCGGGGGCAGAGAGATTAAATGCAAATACTCCTGTGTGGTTGTGCAACCAAGCCAGCTGGTTTGAAGCTGCACTCGGGAGCAGCTGTGTGCAGGCATTCCTGACAGCAACCAAAGTGCCAGTGGACTTTTTATTTGCGTTGTCAAGAGCTGGAGATGAGAGCACAAGCAGGGGAAGCCAAACTCTTGGAGGCATTTCATAAAAGTCTGGTCTGTGTGCTTCACGCTGATGCTCAGTCTGCCAGGATGGACAAAACTCACTCAAGCCAGATACGCCACAGACTTGCCCGAGCACATCCCCCCCTCTCACCATGGACTGCCACTGTAGCAATCTTGCGAGTGGAGTTGCCGCAGTCTTTCCAATTCCTGCCCTGTGGATCACATCTGATTTTTCAGAAAAAAAGAAATGTTTGTGCGAAATCTTTGAGCTAAGGGTTTCAAACGTTAATGGCTGAAGTGAAATCTTAGGAATGCTGCCAGCCTTAATTTCTTTGAAACCAGACATTTAAATAAAGGCTTCTTTTGGATCCCAAGTTACCAATACTCCACAAGGCTTGGTCTTTCCTTTCTCTCTTGAAAATTATTACCTAAGAAATAAGAGTCCTCTCATTTATGTACATGCTCAGATTTATCCTCAATACTGAGAAGAATCCTCAGCCATTTTTAATTTTCTCAAGAAATACTGTACTGTTCTAGGTCTCTAGGTGCTCTTTATATTTTTGGACTGTGTTTTCGCTTAAAATGCTGCCAGCCAGGCAAGAGCCTTTTCAATGTTGTTTTAGTATGAACAAAATGGAAACATTCAGAATTTCAAATAAGAGGCAAATAAGTATTTTCTTGGATTCATTGGTCTTTCTGTAATAAAGAACACCAAGGAACTTTTTCCCTAACGGACCACTCCAAAGGAGTGATCTTTTGACTAACAGATATCTATCTGGTGTCACGCTTTGTTAGCTGGTACCAATGGCTAAATTTAGAAAGGCTGTGATCCCTCTTCTGATGCTTCTTTTAAGCTCTACTGGGCAAGTAGAAGGCTTAGGAATTAAATGAGGTCACTCCAGTCCTAAGGGTGCTCTGAATTCTTTCAATGCTATTAAAACTTGCACAGCTCATTTTTTTCCTTCTTTAGTATGACTGAAATAGTTTTATACCAAGTAGATTGCAGTTCATTAGTGATCAGTAGAGTCCTCTAAAACATATTAAGGGCTGTATTAGGAACCAGCACTGGTTTTTTGTCTTCACAAGCAAAAAACATGCACAATTTTTTCTGGGAGAGACAAATCCAAATCCTTCTCATTATGTCAAATTCTAGTGGAGAGAAGATACTTTTTAAAAAAAACTAATATTGAAGATGCAACCTAGCTACATCTGAAATCAAATCCACTTACAATGTCAAGGTAAGGTTCTAGGTTCTCCGTAAGGGCAGAAAGACAATCTTGTCTATTTTAGGCCATTGTGATACAAACAATATGAAATACATACTCACATGATCAATATAAATAACTGTAATAAAATAGCTGAAAAGAATTTAGCAGATTTTGTTTTGGATCAACATGAATATATGCAAATGAGAGGCTATTTAGTAATAGTTATTGTAATAACCATTGTAATAATGGTTATTTAGTAATGCTTAGCTGACAGAAACCAATTTTGCTGAAAGCAGCAACTATAGTATGCTTGTTTTTTCAGAGTTATCCCATCTGGAAAATAGTCTCAACTGGAGAATTAACAGTTGGTGTATTTAATTCAAGGCCTCCACTTGGATCAGAATAAACAGCATGATAAGAAATTGTTAAAATCATACTAATTGGCTTCATTTGTACCTGATGCTTCAGAACAACGGGAATGAAACAAGGATCACTCACAAAATACCTTTACACATCCACAAAATATATAAATCTGCCCATTCTCATATTTTGTGCTAGTAAACCCATTATCTTATGCTAAATCATTATAATTTATGTTTTTAATCATCCTGATACTCCTCTCTGTCTTACTGGTAAGTTAATGACCAGAAACAGAGGCAATTCTTTGGTAAAGCCTCAAGAGGCACAGAACTTTGAAGTAAAACCAGCATGAACTGCAGGCCTGCTGCTCATGGAGCAGATAAAGCATAAAACAGTGAAATCACATTTAGTCTGAAAGGAAGACGTCAGTAGTGCTAAGGGGGTAAGCTTCAGCGTTTCTGATATTTAGGACAGATTACCAGAGGTATGCAGGGCATTATGTAAGAATTTAAGAATCCCTGGGATTTTTTGAAATGACCTAAGCAAGTTCTATGCCAACATGTATTCAGATTTTCTTTTGGCTTCCTGGAATACTGAGAGAGGAGATCCTCAAAACAAAGCACTTTGGAATTAACAACTCTTTTCTATTACTGGATGGAAAAACTTCTTCAGGGATGCAGGGCGCAAGGTCCTGGTTTCTCAAGCGCATTTTCGTGGTTTTGGGTTTTTTTTCATTTGTTTGAAGATAATCTTCACAGCAAGAATTTGTATTATTAAATGTACTTCAAATGCTACTGAACTCCCTAGTAAAATTATTCTACCCACAAACCTGTCCGCCTCCAAATATCTGGCTTTGAGTAAGAAAAGGAAAACCAATCCTAATTTTCTACTAAAAGCTTTCACCAAGCTGTGAACTGAGCATACTTTTACAAAACAAAAGTGGAACCCTGTACAAGTTCTGTAAAATGCACATCAAATCCAGTAGATAAATGTAATTTCGATCAATTCTCTTCTGTTAATCCTACTGCAGAGTGGACTTGGCTTTTCAGTAATAGTCTGTCGAGCACAAATAACTGTAAACGGAAGAGCTGTAGCTAACACCCTCATTAGTTCATAATAAATGTGATGATAAAGATTTAAAATGTGTTTATTTCTGTTTGTAAAAGCTACCTTAATGGTCTTACAACATCTGAAGCAGGAGGCCTGGTGTACAATGATTCCCTGTACTGAACCACCCAATCCCTGTAGAGGCCAGGAAGTCCATCTGTCTTTGCAATTTTAATAATCCAGTCCCCAGCTCCTGGAACTGTCGCTCAAGAGCACCTAATAGAAGATAAATGTACGCACATTGTCATGCACTGCAGACACCCTGCTTTTCAGTACAAACTGAAGCATTTCAGTACATCCTCAAGCATTTAAACAGACGAGATCATTGCTTTATCTCTTTATTGACAAAGCATAGAGACGCAGAGGGGTGAAGGCAGTGTATTCAAACAGGCAGTGACTTCTGAAAGTCACTGAAATGCTTTCCAGGTCAAATAACTGCCATTCCAGTGCTGCTGTCGTTCCGCAGAATCCTTATGTATCAACTCTCTTGCCCTTTCTCTGGAAAGAATTTTTTCTACGGAATACCATGCTTTCACTTCCTCCCCACACTTTCGTACTAAGATATATGAGAAGCGTTACTTGTTTCAGCTTTTCCCTATAGCGGAACAAAAGTTGAAAACTCTGTGTGATGAAGTTAAAAAAGTTAAAATTATATGTGTAGATTTTTCATCTGTTTCCATCTCCTGGGATCCTCTACAGGTGAAAACGTGGCAGGCAATAAAACCAACCTTTGAAGGAAGAACGACAAACTGTACACCTCCTCATACCAAAGGCATCACAAAATTAGTAATTCAGCTCAAGTACAGGGCATAGGGAGCAACAGGTGAAGCAGAGCAGCCAATTCATGGGATAACCTTGCACAGACAGCAGCCAGAATTAACTTGTCCCATTGCAGGCAAATCAGGAAAGCCAGCAACCATAGAGACAGCAGAGATTTCTCTCTGTATCGCAATGCCTTCCAGACACACTCTTCAGATTAGTTTTACCTATGAGAGGAATAAGGGACTTGTCTTCACAAACAAGCTGTGGGCCTGCTGGTAGATAAAACTAGGACGGAGACATGAAAGAAACAATGGGAAGGATTCCACTGATTGATAAATGGAAATAAAGAGATTTGTCTTTCCAAATAAACTGTAGGTCTGCTGATAAATGAAATTGGATATTGAAAGAAACAATGGGAAGGATTCCACTGATTGATAAATGGAAATAAAGAGATTTGTCTTTCCAAATAAACTGTAGGTCTGCTGATAAATGAAATTGGATATTGAAAGAAACAATGGGAAGGATTCCACTGATTGATAAATGGAAATAAAGAGATTTGTCTTTCCAAATAAACTGTAGGTCTGCTGATAAATGAAATTGGATATTGAAAGAAACAATGGGAAGAACCATAAATTTCATAAGAATTAAAAATTAAAGGGGGGTTATACATTAGGAGAGAGTCTTAGGTATTAGGCGTTTCGGGAAGTCTGTACCTCTCAAGTACCTCAGCCAATGGGGAAAGAGAGAGGGAAATACGGCCGGGAAATGAGGATAAAAGGGAGGCTGCGCCTTCCAAAAATTTGAGAGACCCCAGGGGAATGCCCAATGGCCTCTCCCTTTATTCGAATGAAGTAACAGGATCCTCTGTCTCCTTTTTGGACATAAACCTTTGGTGTTCATGGATTAATCTTCCTGACACCTTGTTGAATGAATGAAACTTATCTAGAGACATCAACTACCCAAAAATCATCTTCAGTTGAGAAAATCTTCAGTTGATATTCTTGATACAGAACAAGGATGGTCATTAAATCTTTAAATGACACCCATAACAGCCTCAGTTAGCAAAAAACCAAACTCCTCTGGTTTCTGCACCCAAAGTTGGCAAAATTCAGTTAAAACTTTTCCCTACGGGATCTAAACAAATGCAAAACTGAGAGCTGTGCTACAGCAGTGTTTCCAGAGAATTTTCTTTCCCTCTACTCCATCCTCTTCTTGGAAGATTGTACATTTCTTATCACTTTTATGCTTGTAATTGCACATTGGTAAATTTTTAAGTAACAGAAAGTATTCTAATACTATTGTGCATTGGTCTGCCTTTAGAATGAAGTAAATATAAATACCTGAGGCATATCAGGTAAACCTGGCTCTGCCACTCCAGAGATTTCACTGCCTTCCCCAGAATTAGCACCATGCTCTGACCAACTGAGCTGATCTCAGTGGATCTCGCTCCTGCTGCTCTGCCAGAAACCAGGTGTGCCAAACTGCCCTTCCAAAACTGAAACACAAAGATTGCTGTATACAGTTATGAAAACACAGCATTACAGTATTAGAATGCTGATCTTTGTACTCAATGAAACCTCAAAGCATGAAGAGCAAGATCAACCAAAAAAATCGTATTTACAAAATAATATAGAAACGTGGCAGTCTCAGAGCAATTCCTAGACTTGAGGTATTTTTAAATTTTCACTTGTAAAAGCTGATCACCGTAGAAGAAACATTTTACATAATTTTTTAGTGGTGATATCTGACATACTTGTGTTGGCCTTAACTGCATCAGGAGTACATCTTGTGTAGTAAATGCAGACCATGTGGGTGTACCCAAAAGCACTTTTTATTTGCCAGTTTGGTAACAGCTCTGCAGCTGTAGTATCCCATTTCCTGTCCTGAACAGAACATGGAAGAAAGCATCCAAAGACCCTGAGCTTCAACAATGGATATACCACTTTGCTAAATATTCTACTTCTAAGGAAACTACTCTTGAGCGTTATTCATGGAATGTTTCTAAAATTCGAGTCGAGAGCTCATACACATGTGAGCCATCTGGAAGCACTTCTGGAGGTGGAGGGGAGGTTTTAAGAACTATAAACAGTGTTATTTACACAATGCCTGTTTTACTTTTTTCCACTGTAAGAAAAGAAAGAAAACAACCTTAAACTCTTTACATACAAGATGGCTGTAATTGAAAAAGGACTGCTTAATAATCTGTGAGATTAATCAAACTTTAGTGACTGACAGAATTGCTCCTGGTCAGCACTACCAGAAAAGCCTGGGGCAAGAAAACTTTCTGGCACTGTAGTAAAGAACTGTCAACAAGAGAAATCACAGAACACTGGATTTTTGTTTACATTATCAAAAACTAATCAAAGAAATTCTAGAAGAGATAACCTAAGACAGGGACAAATGAAGCAGATTTTCCACCTATTTTCACATTAAACAAATCAAAGATGAAGAATTTATTTTCCATTCTGCTGATACGGATGAATTTTATGTAATTTGCCAAATGCCAGTATCAACATTTCCAAGACCAAGATTTCTTGTAATTAATTCCATGGGGATAGACCTGTGTGCCTTTCAGGAATCCATCTGAATGGAAGGACATTTACAGGCACCTCACTCAGTCATTAATCATTTAAGATCAAAACCTAGATTTTATTACTGCAACAGTAAGCTACACAGTAAACCTGCCTCTTTCTCTTGCTATAAAATAAGCTTATTACTAAACTGTATCAATATACCACCATTAATTGCCAACTATGCTGAGGGAAAGAACTGCACAGCTCTTGACCAGACCTAGTTTGTTTATTAAAACTAATATGCAAAAGATTATTTTCACCTGTGTTCCTTTATCCCCTTTGGACATAAAAATGTGTTTGCATTTGTCCTTAAAAGCAACCTTTAGAGCCTGTGCTGAGAAATACTGCGTAACATTTGCCAGACCACCAAAGCCAAAAATTCTGCAGAGAAAGAAATGGAACTTTGAAAATAACTAGAGATTTTAAAATTTCCAAAGCTTATACTACACCAAGAATATTATACAATATCTCTTCTATTTGGTATGAGCTGCAACAAAGGCCTGAAATCTTCCTTTTCAGGTCTTTTCTTTTTCAAGCACTTGTTTTTGGAAATCTGGATTTGTTTTGAAACTTACGAACAGCGTATGAATTTGGTGTTAGCACTAGAAAATCTCGAACTACGAGTGAAACATCAGTAATATGAGAAATAGCTTAGATTTTCAACTTCCTTACTTCATCTATTTCTAGGACCAGGGATACCTATGGAAACTGCAGGAGAGCAGAGTATTTACAGGACTGTGAAAGCACTGCTCTCTTGAAGCAGCCTCCCTATGCATTTTGGCTGCCAGAGAGGGTGCTCACACTCCGTATTAAAGCAACGCCTGACGGCTTATACAGGTATCAGAAACTTGGTGGCACTTTTAAAATTGAATTAATCTTCTAAATTAAAGAAAGGGTTCTCCTGGACACAAAGATAAACAGCTACAAGCACTGCAGCAAAGACTGCTTGCTTTCCTCCTTTCTTCCATCGACCAGGAAATCCAGTACCCAAACCTCACGTATTTTAGACCTTTAAGAGGTGTAACAGAGTAACTCTCACACCACTTGATTTATATAGGGGAACACAGTTAAAACACCACTGATGTGGTTTGTATGCCTCCGACTGAAATACTATTGCTCATCTGCTAGGAACCATAAATCCTGGAGAAAGCTGATTAGCAAAGTCTTCAATCATATCCTTGCACTTCAGGCCTAAGACTTCTTCTGCTTGGAACTAAAGCAGCTGCTGAGTGATCAAGACAAGCTGTGAATCACTCTGTGAGCACTGCAAGCATTTGATGCACTGCTGTAGAACCACCCCAAACAGTGTCATTTACTAGTGAAAACAAGACCTAAAGATTTGGTCATGAGAACCCATGAAACTGAATTTGTGTTCCTAAATACTTAAAACCTTTTGATCCCATTGTTTAAAATGCAACTCTAGTTATGCATTTTAGGAAAAGCACTCATGCCAAGCAAGTAGAATAAAATAATAAAACAAAGGAGAAAAAGGCATCAAGTAAAAAAAAAAAAAAAAACAAATTAATGCTCTACTATTCTTTAGCAAATATACATTTTTATTATGAAGTTATGAATATAAAATATGCCAAGTCCATGCATAAGTCTTTAAACCACCCTGCCCTCCCCCCATCTTTCTTTGTGTCTTCAAAATTGCATTTGAACAAATATAAGTATTATTTATAGTTAAAACTCATGGAGTCAAGTAAAATATCAGCCAGACTATAGTCCTCGAGCGTGCAGGAGAGCAAAAATGATAAGCCATTAGTTTTGTGAGGCTAAGTGCCAGGAATCATCTAAAAGATTTCTCTCTGTTTTGAGGAACATAATGCTACTGAAAACATTCAGTATTTTTCAGGCCCTCAGAGGTGCAATATTTTAACTAATCGAGAAACTTTTTTCTTCCTCCATCACCAATTTCCATGTTCAGAGAGTACTCTGAGGATCAGCTTACCATTTTACGTTGCATATTGTACACCGAACAGCAGTGAATGCACAAATTCTGTGGTGTTTTCACATAATAAAGTTATGACCAGGATGTAAAAAAAGTGACAGTATATAAAAATAAGAACTTTGGTTCTCTGAAATATTTTTAAGTATTCGACTGATGAGCTCATTAGAATCACCACTGAAGTTTTGAACTGCGTCATACCACAAGGTATTTGATTTTTTTAACAGCTATTTCAAAGACACCCCATGGGTGGCACCCAAAGGGAGTTCCTTTCCCTTTATATGGGATGCTTTAAAGAATTAACACCACCATGCAGGATGCCTGAGTGTGCAGGAAGCTCATCTATGTAGCTAAGCCAAAGGACAGTTTAAAGGCCATTTCCACAGCAGCTTCTGTCACTGAGTCATGGAAACAGACGTAACACTCCTGAGGTTTGGGATGGAGAATGAGTCTCCTGGGGAAAAAAAAAAGAATAAAAAGAAGATAATCATCACAGGTGTTATTTTTTTTCTCCTCAACTGGTAGATTCTGGTTGTACTGCGAGGTTTCAGCAGGAAGTTAAAACAAGCTGCTGTGTAAGATAGCTGGCAAATTTCAGTGTCTGTCCTGCGTTACTTTCCCTCTTTGCACTGGATTTTTAAATCAAGTTATTCTCTACTCAGTTTTTTTCAGGCTGTGTAGGGAAAAAAATCATCAGGTTTTCAGGATCTTCTGTGGTACTGGTCTGTTTGCAGCAATTCAAGTTTCTGGGCTACAAGGTGCAATCAAGGTCCTTGGGAGCAAGCCCCAGGATTCACATATTTACTAATTTTTAAACTTAATACCATCTAGGCAGTTATATTCCCACATATTAATACAGTGAGCTCTTCTAGGGAAAGAGCTAAAATAGAAAAGCTGTTAATACCTGTACATAACCTTGTGCAGCATTATAATTATTTTTTAGAAGATACCAACAGTAGCATAAACATTTTTTAATGTTTTAAGTAAAGATTTTAATTTTTCTCACACAAACTGCAACTATGTACATTCATGGAAAAACACCTGTTTTTCTTTTTTCTCTTTAAACATATTGCTTTCCCAGTGGAAAAGCCTCTCCAGTAATTACTAACTGTTCACCTTATTTGTTTGATCAGCAATGGGCAACTCACCTCAGTGAAAGGTAGAAATCAAACCAGTGCAACTTTCCCAGTCCCAAGTTAAAGCTACCTCAGTCAGTCAGCTCAAGTATTTCTGCGATGTGCTACAGTTAAATTTACTTTTAAAGAACACAATGGCATAGTCAAAGTGAAAAACTGGAGGTGAAATTTGTCTTTAAACTTACCCCACAACCCAGTAGTTCATTGTTGGTGGTGGTTTCTTCTGGTCAGTCCAGTTTTCAGGAGAGCACTCAAACAGAAGTCCATGTTCTCTTATCAGATCGGGATCCTCAGCTGCCTTACTCAATTCTGAAATCCCACTGCCTGCCTTTTTCTGTAGAAAGACTGTTGAAATGTTAGTAGAGAATGAAACATTTTGACATAAAAACGAGCAAATACAACTATGTGATTTCTTCAAGAGACCCTGATGGATGATACTGCTGTCAAAAAGCCAGGCTTAGAAATGTAACTAACGTGCTCTCATGATTCTTTTCTCCAGTTTTGTTACTTTGGCATCAAAAGGCTTTTGCATTGTTACACAAGTTGGAATTAGACACATGCTCCCTTTTTTGACTTTTTTTTTTCCCTTCTAGCTAAACACTGTTTTTCTAAAAAGACATCTGAGATACTATAGGTTTTTAAAAAATTGTGTTCCAACAGCTAAAGCTCTCATCTTTCTTTCTCTGTGTACCTCCCTAATTAAGAACTGTGATAGACTTGGCCAGGCAGGAATTCCTTTTTTGTAAATAAACAGCTGAAGCACTTTGCTCAGAGCATTTTCTGACTCTTACTCAGTATGAGGGCATAAGAGCACAGAAAATAAAGACTTTTGTGTTTTCTCGAGCTTTTAGAGCTATGTTTTGTAGAGAGCTTTTGAATAAACTGTTGAAAAGTTCCAGTTCATCTCCGGATTTGCCAATGAAACCCCTGCTCCAAGCAGTTGCTTCAAAGGTGAAAGAAAAGGTTTTTTTAGAAAATAACTCAAGGAGCTTCTGTCTGCCATATGCAGAAGCAGAAACCACATCGTTCAATCTGCCTACGATATTGAAGATGTGGGGGCTGAAGATGTAGAAAAGATGGTCAAAATATTGTATTTGAGGTTTAAAACTACAGAGCTTAATTTTGCTCAATTTAAGATTTATTCAAGATTCCTGTACACATTTAAAAGTTAAATTGTGAATTTTCGGTTGTCAAAAAGGGAGGCTAAATTAGTTATTGATCAGTTTACAGTAACTTTGCATTACTGGTGTAGTTCTCTGAATCCTAAACCACAACAATATTTAGCAGCTGACAAAGAATATGCAGTATAAATAGTACATCTCTGTATTTGATTTTTTTGTCATGCACTATGAACAAGGCAAATTTCTATTTATTCTTTTACATTCTCCTCGTGCCATAATACAGCCTGCCAATTTCAGCATTAATTGCTGGAGCCAATATGCAAAAGACTACCCCAAATTTCGCTGAAAGAGACGCGTTCATCAGTTATTTTTGATTCTCAGAGCAGAATGAACTCAGTTTTTATGGCTTCAACTATAAAGTGTCTATTTAATGGCTGTAGCCAAAGGCAATTTGATGATAAGAAATACTCATTTATTCTCTCTGCTTACTTTTGGGTTTCTGCATCTCCCAACAGAAATGCCCAAAATACATCGCTCATTGCCGAAGTCCTACTCAGCCAAAGCCCAGAGTCATGTGACTGATCCACCAAATCAACATGTATTTTTAATACTTAAAAATTCCTAGATTTACAAGGCACATGAGTCTAGCCAGAAAGGACTTCTTCAGTAGCATCAAAGAAACTTAAGAAAAATTATACTGCTATTTGCAAACTTGCCTTCATCCACTATGTACTGTTATTTCCCCTTTTCTCACTTAATGCACTTGAATTGTCTCTTTAGGATCTAAAATATACAACTGACAGACAGTATTCCACTTTGGTTTAGAGTCTGCAATCATACAAATACAGCTGCTCATGAACCACTGAAATAATGAAGTGAAAACAATCTTGAAATGCTGAGTTCAGAAGCTGACTGGACAAAGAGAGATCCAAGTTTCCATACCTCTTTCCTCATGGACTGCTGGAAAATGGAACGAATTGAGAGGCAGCACTGGTAAAAATTCTCAATTAACTGGGGGTGGATGGAGCCACCGAGATGTGCTACTTCTTTGTGAGTTGGAGTAATAAAGATTCCTTGCATCGTCTCCAAAGACAGATAGTGGAACAGGGTATTCTCAGGACCAGACGTCAACCTTAAAAATATCGGATAATTCATTTAATTAAAAAAATTAAAATAATTTACAACTTTTGTTTCTTAAGACTGAATTGCTTTTCTATCTATAGTAAAGTACAACAAAATTGATACAGGCATTCAAAAGGTTCCTATCTCCACACCAAGGAAATCCTGCTAATTTTGACTGTTAATACTAAATTTAAAAACCCAACAAATTAAAAAACTGTGGTGCTAGTCAGGCATTACACCTGTGTTCTCAGAAAATGTCCCCAAAAAAGAAAAAGGAAAGAGAAATAAAAGCTTTGTTCATTGTACACATACCTAGAAATAACAGGGAGGCACAAGGTTTGGAAATGTGTGGTCCAGAAACTTCTGTTTGAAATTCGAAGGTCACACAGATGTGGGACATGTGTGCACAATACCAACAAATTATTCAGAAACAGTTGTCTTTTATTGTATTATTTCAAATTTTTAAGTTTAATTAAGCTCTCAGTTTAACAGATTCACTTCTGATAATTCTTGCATAGCAAAGCTTTGGTTAGAATAAAATCATGTGGGGACTTCTGTGATCTGTATATTCAAAAAACAATCCAATATGGCCTAAAAATGAAATATTAAATAAAAAATGATTTCTTACTTGATAGAATTAAGAAGTTCTGTATCTTTCTCTGATGGGTTCTTTTTAAGGTTTCCTGAATGCAATGGGTTTGGCAGGGTGTGCTTTTTCCTAGTGGCCTGAAAAACACGCTGATAGATGAAATAACAGAGAACACATAGCTAAAGAACAGAATCAAACCAACAGAAAGAAGATGACAATCTTGCATTTTTAATAAGGCCCAAACAGTTACATCAATTTATATAAATGTATTTTACAGCCTACTTTAGACTAAACTTGGTTAGAAGCAATTGTACAACTGTACAGCAATTAGTTTTCATATGTTATTTTGGGGATATTCTCCAATTCCATCTGCTTTTTTTTTAAACACAGCTGTGCCCACTTCAGTCACGTGAAATCCCCAAATATTTACAAGCAATGATAAAATAAAAGTGTGATGGTTTTGAGGCTGACTCAGAGCTTCCCAAGGCAACAGAAGCATTTTCTACTGAATTCAAGGGAGTTATTCTTTTATAATGTGCTTTTTATAAAAGTTACCTTGAGTTTGAACAAACTGCCCCCTCCCCTAAGCCCCCCAGCACCTTATCAGTTCTCTCTGCCTCTGTTCTCTGACCTGCTCCACCACAGGTTGTGGATTGGCGCTTTCCTCTTCCCCGGGCCCTTCGCTGCCCTGCTCGGCTCCTCCGCTGCTCCTCGTGGGGCTCTGCTTCCGTGTGGTGAGGGAGGAGTCCCCAAAGAGGCTCCTTCTGCTCCCTGGAGCGCTCGCTGGTTTGCAGGAGTTCTGGAGCTTGCTTAGGATGGGTGAAGTGCTCAAGCTGTCCAGCCTGTCCCGTGTAGCAGGAAGGAACCAGTCAGCACAGGCTAAAGGTGGAATGGAGGGAGAATCCAGGCTTTCCTCTATGCTGGCGTCTATTCCTTCCAGCTGGAGTATGGTTGCTTTGACCTGATCTACATAAATACAGTCTGGTCCTGGATTCCCAATAGCTTTGGATGCACAGCCCCCTGCCTCCAGCAGGACACACAGCATGAAGTGTCTCTGTAAAGTCAGAGGTAAATGATTGCTTACAAACTCATCAGCTGTTTGCTTTAAAGAAACTCCACATTTAGAAGAACAGAACCAGACATTTCTGACATGAGTTGTCCGAAAAGATGAGATCATGAAGGTAGAAACATTTTCAACTGAAGTGAAAGGGCATTAAAAAAAGTAATGAGAATTTATATTAAACTTTGCAAGCTTTGCAGATGTATAAATAATGCTACTCTCTGGGAAATTCTGTCCCATGAAACAGCTACAATTTGAGTACTTTGCAAAATTACCCAATGAAATGCACGGAAAGTGTTGATCTTGGGGAACAACAGAAAACTCACAACAGCAAAAGAGCACCTCAGAGAACGGGCATGCTGCAGCTGTTAACTTACCAGGCCAACTATCAGCAAGAAGTATCTTGCTTCAGGTTCCCTGTATCCTGTCAGACTTGACTCTTCACACCGCTGGAGGTGATGCTGTGGGAATACTTCCCGCCAAATCACCAACTGCCCCACCCTCTGCTCCGCTGCCAGGGGCAACAGACAGTAGTGCCGGCAATAGAAACCTACATCCACAAGGTCTTCCTTTGGCAAGTGATTAGCAACCAAGTAACCCTTAATTAAACACAGAAAAGGAAGCGTGTTGAGTGAGAAACACAACACCACCACGTAGCGCTCCAGAGTACTTTTCATACAGAGATATCCCTGCTCTACCTGCACTGACACCCTGAGGTTTCTGGCCACACACTGTCTTTTTGGTGTACAGTTGTACAACACTGAGCTTTTGGGCCACATCTAGATAATCAAAACGCTAAATAAATAAACCATCAGCATATATACAAGTTATCAAAGGCGAGCTGGGCTTTCCCAGCTTGCAAAACAGCCACAGTGTTAAGGTGCTTCAATTCTCATTTAATTCTCTCTCCAAAAATAGTGAGATTTCACTGGAATTAATAACATTTCCAAAGAAGATCCACAGAATAACAACGGCGCCAGCACTAAGGGCTTTACAGCTGAAGTGCTGTCATGGTAGATGCTGTGCAGTTCTACTTCTCTCATAACACTCCCAGCACAAAGAACAATTGCCTGATAAAATCCTTAAAATGCAAGTTTTTTTAGAGCAAAGGCTGTCACTTTCCTCTTTATACTGTTGATTACACTGTCTATAGTTACCAAAGATAAGTTACTAATGAGGCCAAAGTGAAAAAAGCTGTCAGTACAGTTTCTCAAGTCTTGGATTTAAAGACAGAATAAAGATAGAGAACCTGCTATAACAACATGGGAATAAACAAAGGAGTTCCTATTAGAATATGCTGCAGTCTCAGTTGAACTGACTCTTACTGCTTTCTTATGACTACTCTCTTTCCAATCCTTGTATTGTACACCAAGAAATTCCAGTTTTGAAGAAGTATTTTTGTTCTTACTGTTCATATAGTACATATCATTTCCTGACACTGATTTTTTCTGTTATGGTGTTTGATTTTTATGTATGTTACTAGAAATACATGCTTAAATCAGTCATGTATTCACTTCAGATTTGTGAGATTCTGAAAGACTAATTTAGATTTCTAGATGCATTTTCCTAATCTTTAGGTCTTAATCATTAATACTACCTTGTAAAAGAGACAAGAGCCCAGAATCACATATAATCTTCTCATGTCATAATAATCTTCAGACTGTTGGGGAAAAAAACAAACCACTGTATAATTTTTAATTCAGCATTTTTATTTTATTTACCAAATGCAAGTGAACTAATTCTGGTCAACTGTAATCAACATATTATTTAACACTTTTGTATTTCACCGCCTCTTCTTACCAGTGCAGCAGTCAATACTGAGCAGTTAAGGGAAATAACCAAGTTTTCAGCCTCCATTATTGAATTTCGTGGCATTATAATTTTCTCTAAAAATTTCAGCTCAAAATAACTAGTTTCCTATTTAATTGTTCAGTGTTTATAAACCATTTTTGTTAGGATGTGTTCGTTCTCACAGTTAACAGCAAAGTAGCTTTAGCATAACTACTGACACCAGAGGCCCTCGTAGAGTAAAACTTTCAAGTTAAAGTGTTTTTCTCCAGTGTTTGACATTTGACCCAAAATACACCCATTCATTCATCTTTTAATACCCAGTGCTCTCCCATTAGTAGCACTGTTTTTAGATGGATATACTGTATTTTAAGTTAAGTAGGTGGATCAATTTCTGTGCAATAAACTGTAACTTCTAAACACTGATTTCTGTAAATAATCATCCAGATTGTTTAGTGCAGGGATTCTTTTGAATAGAATTTAAAAGTAACTTTTCTGGAACGTGAGCTCAAGAGAGCTCTTTCATTACAAAGTAAAGCTGAAATGTCAATATGGTTACACCTTACATAGCCACGAGTTACTTAAGTAAATTACTATTACTTCTTTTAACAGTAGTAAAAAAAAAATAATTTGTAATTGCTTTCAGTAAACTGGAAAATTAAATTCTGCTCCATAGATGTTTCCAAGTTTATTCACAATTTCTTGGGAAGGAGACAGTTATTTACAGAGAGAAGAAATGTAACAACAATCACTACTGTTGAAATTAGTGTTTTTGTAGACATCCCATGGACTTAAATTATTCTAAATCATGGGTTTTCAGTGATTAATCCTATAGGGTTATAATACGTTAAAATATTAAGCATAGAGAGAAATTCAGGATAAACTGCTTTGACTCCCACTTGATTAAAGAAGTCGATGGATTTTGAAAATAGTGTTTGTTTAAGGCACCGAATGTGACACCAAGGCAAGGAAATACTTGCAATGCAAACAAAAATAAAACGTTTACCAGCTCTGCAAAGTCAGCTGCTTCCAGATCACTCAGTGCTGTGTCAATTTCCATCTGAAACATTCAAATAATAGTTTTTAATAGAGATTTCCAACACATTAATTTCCAATAATAGCATAGCTTGCTCTGTCTTGCTCGTCTCAGATTGGGTTTCACAAGTACAAAGTGAGCAGATAAACATTGGCACCTATTTTTTATCAGTAACATCAAATATCAAGAACACCTGGAGATACCAGACTGAAGAAAAATCCTTCCTAATTGCTGTCTGTTTCCCTGCTCTTTGGAACTGTACAGTTTCTCTGCTTGTGTGCCTGCTGACCCCAGTGTTTGGTACAAAGGAGATGTCACTCTTACTTTCAGCGTGCTTTAAAACACGAGGTCTAGAGACAAACCTGGCACACTACAGCATCCAACTGATTTATCAGAAAAATCTTTTATCCAATGGATTTAAGTTTTTTGTCTCTATGGAAGTTGCCAAAACTCTCTCACACATTATTTTTGTTCTACTGAAACTGCTTTAAGCTTCCTTATTTCTCTAACTGCAAGAGCTGTTGGTTAAATCAAGTTTTACTAAGAGTACTCCTCAGTCCTAGGCACTGAAACTCATGACATAAATGTGCTACTTAATGAAAAGAACCTAAATCCCATAATTATAAACTTCTGGGGCTGTGTTAACAGGCTGCCTCTAATTGACATACAGCCAGTTTTCAAACAGAGAAATGTCAGCAAGCCTGTTGGCAGTCGACAACTAACCAGCCTCTCAGCTTTTCCCCAGTCAGAATTTAAATGGCTTTCTGCCTGAAGAACTGACATTTTTAGCTTTATATTCCTTATGGAATATAAAGATCTTCACCAAAACTCTAACTGGAAATGTCATCTTCTGCAACAACAACAGTTTTCTGGCAAATGTGAATGATCTCAAAGAACTCTGGAAAGTGATGTCTGTGTCTTTAGTATCAACAATGCTGTTTTCAAAATCCTTTTAAAACTTACTATTTTACAAGAAAAATGCAGCCTGCAAGCTAAGTGGAGACCAAAGTGCAACAAAGTCTCTCTACAGAAACTTCAGAGACAAGAAAAAAGCATGGAAAAACCCCCAGTCAACAAATAGTAAAAAAACTACAGGGCAAGGTGGAAAGAACTAAGTAATTGTCAGTCTGTGCCTAAAGATAAAGGAGAAGACAGTTCTCCTTCAGAGGAGAAGAGGGAGAGGGCCACACTAGCAAAGAAAAATCTGTTTATAACTTGTAACATCCCTGACAACTCTTACTGAATCATAGCAAACCTGAAATCATTCTGCAAACCCTAGCAATAGTAAACTGATAGACTTTAACCCTTCATCCCTTCCCCTCCAAATACTCCCATGAAAATTATACACTGAAGTCTTACTAAACATAAAAATTAGAAATGCAGGGAAGTCCTAGTTAATGCTATCTTCAAATAAAGACCTATATATTACAGAATTTTGCCACTGGAGAAGAAAGGTCATTTTGAACATCCAAACTCAGGCCTTCCCCAGAGCCATTCTGAGAAGCAGTTTTAATTCTCCATCGCACAGCCTCTGCGTTCAGTGAGTACAATGTTCTTTCCTTTTGTTGTTGTTGCTGCCGTAATAAGTTTGGATACTGCAGTTTATGGTCAGTTCAGATTAGAATAATTTTCTAATGATTAGAATTAGCCTTAACTACGTTATCTACAAATATTTTGGGTCTCTCCATGAAAGAAAACTCTGAATTTAAAATTTCCCAGCTGTTTTATTTTATTATAAATCACAGCAGATACTCATCAAAAAACAAACTCTACCATGACACGACGAACATGTTTTAAAGTGGAGTCACAGATTGTGGATGCAGACATGCAGTAGCAAGAACTTTTCTTGCTTCTCTCTTGTCCCGTGTGAAACTTTTCCCTCTCCCAGAAGCTATCAGTAGTGTTATTGTAAACTAAGAACACCTGCAATTTGTTTTCCATATAGTAGAAAAATATTTTCACAATGGATGTCTTAGGGTTTAGCCAATCACCCCAGGTGGGGTGGCTGATCTCTTGACCAATTGGCTATGAAGTAAAAAGTCTATAAAAGAGCTGTTAAATAAATTAATAAATCCCTTCTGCTGCACCATTCCTGCCTGCTGGACTTCTCTCTCTCTTGCTGCGGGACACAGCGACACAGCGACATTTGGTGAATCCCGATGTGTCGAGCCCAGTGACATTTGCTGAGCCCTGGTGTGTCACCATGAGCCTAGCGATGTTCGGTGGGCTCAGACGTGTCCGCGCGCTGAGAGCCGAGCCGCGCTTCTCGGAAGGTACGCTGCTGCACCCCCCCCACCCCACCCCACCCCAGCCCAGACTGAGCTTTCGCGGGGCCGGAGGGATGGCAGCTGGCGGCTCGGGGACTGACCCCGTGCTGCAAGCATGGCGGGGGGTTTTTGCCCTGATGGATTCTGGCATCTCTCACGACTCGTTCTGTGAACTTTTAGGCTGGGCTGCGGAGCGCGGCCTGCCTCCTCAGGACGCAGACAGTGCCCTGGACCTAGCTGCCTGGGCACAGCTTGGTGCCGCGGTCGCGGGCGAGCTCACTGCTGGGAATCAGCATGTGATGAGCTTATTGAGCACTTGGCTGAAGCTTATTGCCCTGCTGGGGGAATACAGGGCGGGTAGTAGAGCGGAAACGCCTGTCTCGATTGCGAGTGGCTTCTCTGAGGGAGACGCCGCTGGCCCGCATTTGGAGACGGTGGGCGGCGGGTCCGAATGCCCCTCCCAGACTCCGCAGCCGGCGGGAGCCGGAGAGCCTGCACCGCGCTGCTCTGCCCTGCCGCCCGGCACCGCGCCGGCGGAGCAACAGACGGGGGTGTGCGGGCAGCGAGGCGGCGCGCAGCCCTCCTCGTTCTTCAGCTTGGGAGCGGCTTCTACTCCCCCAGCGCCGCCCATCTCTGGACTCGCGTCCTGGATGCCCATGGCGGCGCTTAGCCCTACGGCGCATGTGCCCGATGCGGAGCGGCTGCCTGTTTGGAGCCCTCCGGCTGCCGTAGCGACAGGCGGCACTGTGCATGTGCCCGCTGCACAGAACCTTCCCAGAAGCGGACAGCCAGTGTCTATATCAACAGACGGTTCCGCGCAGGCGCAGTCCCAGGTGGCAGAACTGTTGGGGCGTTATCTGCC
>VYZQ01042864.1:11853-28014 GCA_013400655.1 Mystacornis crossleyi
GGGATGGTTGCAGGAGAACCCCACTGCAACACTTCCCCTCACCCATGTACTCATACCATTATTGTCAGTTTGGAGGAGGGGCAGGATTGCTGCCAAACAGGATTTTCACACAAAAATTGTAATAAACAGCCTTACAGTGATGACACGGAATGTGAAATCCTTCACATCTGCTTTCCCCAACTCTCCCTTTGCTGTCCCCAGGGTGCTCTGCTAAGTGCTGGCTGCTAGATGAAGTGTAGCATTAGGGTATCAGAGTTATGATGGAAATTCACCTCTCTGAGAATTAGAAGATTCCTCTTCACTTAGCTTTGGGATGTGAGCAATAAAGTCATGATGACTGAGCCTTACCCGGGAGCACCGCGCTGCAGAGTGCACACAGCCTGGCAAAGGCAGCCTTTGTTAACCACTGAGTTATACCATAGATGCATAAGCAATCACAGCTCAAGGGCTAAAGAAACACATTATAAATTCTTATAATTATTTGTTATGACAGTAAGCAGAGCAGAGCTTAAATGCAGGAAGTATTTATGGGGCTGGGAGGAGAGCGCAGAGGCTGAAGCGTGCACTAATGCTCCAAGGGCTGGGAGGGAGGATGGGCAGATTCCGGGGAGTCAGACAGAAGAGGTTGCTTCTTCTTCCCTCTGAGATGAAAAGCCATTACACAGCCAGATGCTTTCTACCTGTGACCCCACAAACTTCACCTCCCTTTCTGTCCTGGGCACAGCATCAGACACAGAGCCCCTCTCTCTCCCATGGTTTGTGTCAAGATATGGAATATGTGGAAAAACATGGAGCTGATCTCAACTTACCTCTGTGTCATTTCCTCTCTGTCCCAAAGGTATTGGTACAGCCAGCAGGACGTCTCCTCCTCTGCATGTTCTAAAATAGAACAAAAAGAAGAGTCGTCCACACTGAAGATAAAAGAGCAGGTTTGGGGCACAGATTCCAAGTTATATATTGGTGCTGAATTTAGATATGAGAGGAGACCCAGACTGTAAGCCAGGATATTCTTTTTGCAGGAAGGGTTGGTTTGTTTGTTTTTTTTAAATAGTGACTCTAAAGGAAAATATCTCTTTCCACTGCCAACTGATCTGTTTTTAATGCAGAAAATTCTTGTAGCCTATAATCAGTTTCCACAAATTTTAACCTTTTGAAAGTACAATATTCAAGTTTTCTAAAGTAATACCTTCTTTAAATCATTATTTTTAAATTAAATTAAATTTAAGTACACAATTCAGAGATTTTTAAACATTGAATTCCTTTGTTCTCACAAGACCAATTCATTTTTCACTTGGATTTCTGTTTGAAAACTATTTGTGAGATTTTTGCTTTTTCTTCAATTTCAGACACATCAGAA
This sequence comes from Mystacornis crossleyi, assembly GCA_013400655.1. Classification (NCBI taxonomy): domain Eukaryota; kingdom Metazoa; phylum Chordata; class Aves; order Passeriformes; family Timaliidae; genus Mystacornis; species Mystacornis crossleyi. Next base: position 13,211 of record VYZQ01042864.1, read on the forward strand.
GTATTATTTGCTTGAAAATGGTAGGAAAATTATTCTCTCACTGGTTTCCTGAAGAAGTCCTTAATCTTGTAGGGCAACCACAAAAGAAATATTCATTTTACAGATTGTCCAGACCAGTCAATGCTCGTAGCTAAGAACAGTAAAATTTCTTAGGCAATGAGATGGCTCTGAGAGATGTCTCTCCCTGGTAACACTGCAAGTGGAAGAATGAATTACCTCTGAATCTACAGTTAATTGAGATACCATGGAGCACAGCAAAATGAATGAAATTTAAATCTGCAGGGTATCATTTACTGCAGTTTTTTTCACATTAGTTCCAGATAAACAGAAACTGTTTATATATGAGTGTATAAGGGTATATACATGCCCTTTTAAGAGCTTTCACACCTTATCTATACATATTTATTTAGCTACTTTCTGTGACACACGCATTCACACTATGCATACAGGAAATCATTTCCATTCCCTTGAGTTACACCACTCTGGAGCACACAGAGGTCTATACTTTTATGATGGATTGACAGTAGGACTGATTGTACATAATTAACAGAACAATCACAGTGCTGCCAGCTTGGAGAATTATATACTCGCAACACAGAAAATGAGTCCATATTGCACAGCAAAGGGTCTGACATGGAAAGCTGTTTGGGTTTACTGAGGAAAGAATGGCAATTATTTACACTGACAGAGACACAGCAGTCACTAACATGCCCTGGGTCACAGAGGACTGCTTTGTTTGAACACCATTTTAAGGTGAGGACAAATTTAAACAGAATAATTCCACAGAAACAGCAGTTGAGCCTGATGGTTTGACATGCTGTGATTTGCTGCAGGGCTGGGATGGAGTGCCCTGCCTTATAGCATGTGCAACTTTCTTTTCATTTTTGTTTTTTGTAAGCTTTATTTCCAATTACTTTAGATACAGGACAGCAGAAAACCTTAAATTAATGAATGATGCTTTACGTGGGTTTGGTATTTCACTTTATAATGGGACTGAGGAAAGCTGGAAGCTAAAAAGCGAGATCCCTGCCTGAGAAGGCATGTGAACATAAAATAATAATAATAGCAATAATTGCATCTAACTGGAATTCAAATTCCTTTCTAAGCTCCATCAGTGCTGTTCATTAAGTGATGTACAGTAAAGCTTTAGACTTCTTCAGCTCGGCAGCAACATCCAGAGGATATGAGTCTATCACTTTCTCTGAGGACAACAGCTCCTCCCAATACCCTTGAAATATGCATGCTTGCAAAAGACTTAAAGCTTTTAATTTCTGATGTTCATAAGGCCTAATCTCCTCCAAAATACCTGATTCTTCAAATTCCCTGTATAGCTCCCTTATGCATAGCTAAATGTTAAGAATGCAAAACAAACGCAATTAGCTAGTGTGCTAATATCCTCATAGTCTTTTGTAGTCACTGGGAAAATCTCATATTTAAAAAAGGGAGTGAAATGCATAATTTTTCCCCTAATGCAGCAAGAAACGCTGTGTGCAAGTACATATGAGCCCTCAAGACAGAAGCGGATATAACTACATATTAATTTGTTCTTTTTTTCCCAAGCCAATGAAAATTCATTTCCAAGAGTACATGGCAAGTGTATGAGTGCACTCCTGTGGAAAAGCTTCATCCTTCCCAGTAAAAAAGGTGCTGCTGTCATTTCCTCATGCTCAGAAGGATGAGTAGATGGACAATCTTCCAAAACATCCCATTGCTAATTTGCATCTGTCCTTGTTAAGCAAGGAACAAGCACGGCGGGTAGAGTCAGAACATAATCTAGAGCTTTCTTGGGTGCCATGTGAGCTGCCACTGAAGAGTAGAAATGAAATTGGTAAATATATTTTTCAGAACAGTTTCTCTGTGTTAACATGGCAATGTTCCTGTTACATGTGGTGGTGATTTTTTTCTGTGTTTGTTGTTCTGATTAATTTAAGTAATTAGATAATTGCAGTTCAGATAAAGTGTATGATTGTTTCTCAAGACATAAAAATTACATAAAGAAATCGACATTTTGGCTGCAATCCAGTCCAGTTTGGTCTTTATGATCAGAGGAGGAAAAAAATGGAGCTATGGTATTAGATTCAACGTACCGGAAATCAGTAATGAAAATTCTGTAAACAACNTTTATAAGCTTCAAATATTTTATAATGCTTCTTGTTTTCTAAAAAGAAAGGAATATCCAGTGCTGAAGACGTTTTGCTTAAAACATTGAAATTGTCAGATGTGTAGAATCTTTTATTGCAGATAAAATTTCCACTAATGCACACATTTGCTATATTAACTTTAGACATATTAAACACCTGGGACTAATACTAATACACACTGCAATACTGAGCTTCTGAAGCTGCAAGAGCAGACAGAGGGGAAATCCAGGTCACAGAGTCTTTTAGAGGGACTACGGGAAAACTGATCACAAATCTACCTGCTTGGTGTAGCCTCATTTTCAGCCATAAATCATGATAGCTGTGGGTCACCTACAGATAGGGATCCCATGGTGGCAGCCCCACAGCACAACTCTACAGGGCACTGTTGGAGATGCCAATCCTGCATTTTTGAGACCCATGATGGGTGGAAGAAGAGGAGCATGATGAGACTGAGCATTGTGCTGGTCGTCCAGCCAGGAGCTGGAGTGATGGGGCAGCTGAGCAGCAAAATTGAGCAGCTTCAAAGTAAAATTGTGATTACAGCTCCTCTGAAAGCACATTGAGCTGAAATGGACCCAAATCCTACACCATTTTTTACTGCATTCGTCACATAATTAGCAACTGCTCTTCTGTAGGGAAACAAGGCAACATGGAACAAGACAGGTGATGTTGGGTTTTCCCCCTTTCAGCTTGCAGACACAAAATCAGAGGAAAGATTTATTTCTTTATCCCCATGTCTAGCCCATATTTCTTCAAGATTAGAAGGAATTCATAGAAATTATTAAAAGATTATACATCTTACTGCAGAAGATAAGGTGTAAGAAAGAGAAGCTGGGAAGGTTTCTCGACCACAGCAGATAAGAAACTTTCACAGATACCAGGGGATATCTAATCTAGGAGAGAAATGCACAGCAAGAACCACTGACTAAACTGAAGCCAGGATCAAATTCAGACAAGATATTAGGTACACATTTTTCAGATCAATACAATATGCTTTTCTGGAGAATATACTTCAGATAGACGTGAGTTAAAGGTTGAATAAGGGGCATATTAGAAAAAATTCAGCAACCAGATAAAATAGATTAAAGGCCCCCTCTGACATTCTAACTTTATTACTTGTAATATCAAGGGTATCTTACAAATAGTGAATATTCAACACCATCCATTTAGAAGGAAGGTGATCTTGTTTCCATGGCAACTTGCTTAGTAGGCAAGCCATTAGTTGGTCACCACTTCTTTGTGGGATGCTGCATGTTTGTCCCCTGAACTCTTTAGTTCCACCAACTGTACAAACTACCTAATTTAAAAAATAATATTCTGTATTTAACCCAAACATAACAAATCTTCTGTTTGCATAAAATATAAGGCCTATGCATTTTAATTTCTTTCTGAGGACGATTACTTTCTCTTTTGTGATTCATAAATTCCAGCAGATGCGGCAAAAAGTTACATAAAAGGCTTTTTAGGGTAATTACGTCTTCAGCTGGAAATTTTGACATTTGTGATCTCTCTCTTTGATCACTGCTATTAATATATCCTTAGCAGCTATGACTTCCTGAGAGTTAACTAATTGATAGAAGAAAAACTGCTCAGAGTTGCAAGAGAAACTTCTTTATTTCTGCACAAGTGACAAGGCTTCCCTGAACAGGATCATTACCTTCTCAGTTAACGGAATATGCAATAGACAGTAGTCAAACTATGACTGTGACTAGCACAAATTTGGATTTTTGTCTTTAGCTAGCACTTAGTTGTTTATTTATAGCGTACAGGTATTTGCATAACCATGGTGCCCGCAGCTTCACTGCATTTCAACATCCTGTTGCTTTAAGAGTGGAGGAAGCCCAAGGTAACGGTCTTAACATCTGGTGAACAAAAGAAATGGGACAGAGATAAAAATACAGAATCAAAATAACTGTACTGATAGACATAGAAGTGACAGAGAGAAAGGTTAAGCTCATCCAGTTGCATGCCAAGGACTGCAGAGCTGTAAATCCAACAGCCATAGCTCCATGGAGCACCCACTGAGATAAGCAAATTGTACCGCTCTTTGCTGGTCTCATATTCTTTTCATTGGCTATCCAGGAGCCCTAGGATGTCAGGTTTCTTAGGTGACTCAAAATTAGATAGCATCAGTCCACCTCACAGAGATTAAGGGGCCTGCCCAGTGTCATACAAAAAATCCTTGGTTGAAGTGCAAAACTTCCCCACACATAATTTTGCTCCGGATCATGGCCTGGGCTAAGCTGCTGTGAAAAATCCTCCACATCCAGTCTGTAATTCTGCTTAGGACCTCTTCTGTTGTAAGATTTTGTACAACACTCTCTGCCCCGAGAAGATACTTAGATTTATATCATTAAGAAGAAGCAATTTAGGAAATTTTCTTTAAAAATATTGGATTATAAAAATGTTGACACTCCCTATGATATGGCACAGTTTCTGTTGTTTAGAGAACGACTTAAACTCTTACTTGCTTTACCTAAATTAAAGCACAGCTATTATAGCCTTCAAACCTCAAGTCTACCAGGTGAGAACTGCTTCTGATTAAATGCAATCCAAATGCAGCAGAGAGTTTACTATCACATGAAGTATGCTATGCACTCTGTGCTTTTAATAGCTCTCCTGATGATTAGAATTTTTCCTGATTAGCTTGACCAAGGAGTCGTCATCTTCTGACCATCCTAGTGAAGGAGCCTCTCTGAGGACAATATTCCCATGAATGCTGTACTCCTATTTACAACTCTGCATCTCTGTTTTATCCTTTCTTGCAGAAAAGGAAGAAGAAATTTACATTTTTCTACTTTTTAACTCTCAAAATTTGGGTGAAAGAAACTTGAATGAAGAAAACCACTGCCTCATTCAAGCACACAGGCCTAAGTATGCCAGCAGCCATATAAATGGGGTGTGGAAATGATGTATCACTAGCATAGCTGTTATAGTATATGAATTGGTTAGATATGACATGGCACATCCTTTTGCTAGCACATTTTATTACTTTTTTATGGTTGAAACATCCACTTCTTAATAGAAGTTATGCACCATGGATACAGTCATTTATTTCCACCTCCAGGAAAATTACAAATTTCGAATCTGCCCTCACTGTTCCACATTCTTTTTTAAATAGCAGAGCATAACACTGATACCTGAGTTTCCATTTATTTATAAAACTGCTAAACTGATCGTCATGATTCCCCTTGTTTTCTCCCTTCCTCAAAAAACTGCCAAAAAAAATGGAATTACAAAAGAGATTTCAGAGAGAAAAAAAAACCCAGAGGCACTAAAGCATGTTTCTTAGGATTAGGGAGGGCTATGGACATTATCAGTGTCAGAACAAGGACAGCCCTCTGTTATCAGACGTATCACACCTTGCACCAGCTGGACAAAGCTAAATCCCCCAGATGTGTGGATGAAGCACCTTTCTCTGAGGATGCCAGGCTTGCCCATGTGCTGTGAGCAGCAAAGTGTCACCTAAATTCTAAGCGGCACAAGAAGTTAGACATTGCCCTGACTTCAGGCTGAATTAGATTTGTATCCTTGCACCCTAAAATTTCTAACAGAAAGTAAAAATAAAAAGTCCAGGTTTCATAATCCTGCAATCTATAGAAATTATTTGCACTTCTTTTTTGTCCAATTTCTGCTAAAACTCCTGTTGTTAAACAGCCATCAGTCACCTTTAGGGGAGAAGGAGCATCTTTTTTCCATACAAAGATATTCTGCGGGAAAAATGAATGCAATTTTGGAGTGAAAAGCAGTTGTTTCCTACCTAATAAGCAGAACAAACATCTAGGAGTGAGGTGTTATGAGGCTGAGCTTTACCAGACTTCCCATCCCAGTGAATCTCCCATGAATCACTGCTGGTCAGGCAGAGAGGACAGTCACACTTCACTGCACCTTCTATTGCTCATCTGCATTCCACTGAATTTGCATCTTCTGCATCTCTGCCTCTCCCTTAGAGTTCTATATCTTCTCATGGGATACTTTTCCCTTTGGATCCTTAAGCTGCTACTTTTTACTGTTTCAGCATTTCCACTTCAGTCTCTATTTTTCACGTTTAGAAACATGTGCATGCACAACTTCATAACACCTTGACAACTTCCTCAGTAAAAGCGAGCCAGAAATCACATGGCTCAGCTGCACCAGATCAGTGCTTGAACACCAGATATCGGAACAGGCTGAACCTTGGGCCAGGGCATGCTCTGACCCTTTCAGCTGAAAATTTTTATGATCTTACAGCAGTCATGACATTTATTATTCTTGTTTTTCCCTAATCGTTTATTTGAGTTCATCTCCTCTAATACTTCAGTTAAGGCAGAGTCTGTCCAGGGCACAAGACATTAGCTGAGTCTAAACTACTTTGAAAGCCTTTTCCATTGCCTGTCAGGTCAGTCTGTCCCACTGTCACAGCAAACATCATCTCTGATGTCAACACAACAAAATCCACACTGTCCCACCTGCAGGTGCCAGAAAGTAAGGAAATGCAAAATCAGGTCAGAAAAACACTGGGTGGTAGATTAGATAAAACATGAATCTTTCAGGGAGTTTCCATCAAATACTAATGATCAGCCTGAACCTCACCTGCCCAGGGTCGAGTCCCGTTCCTTACAAACCCACTGCCACTTTTTCACAGCACCAGCAGGGAAATGTCTGCTTTTATTTCTGTAATTGCTGCCGTGGTGCTGCTTAGCAATTCTTCTCCTTTGGTAGGAGAGCAATCATTCTCATTAGATGTCAGAGTGCGACAGCAGAGTGCTTTTGTTTGGAGTACAGCGTGTGGAATGATGATTACAAGTCTGAGAGCTGGGGAGAGCACTCCTCCCTTTGGAAATTAGGCAACTGACAGATGTTAGAACATCATTAAACATATACAAAGGCTCAGGGCCGTCTTGCAAAGTTCATTGCTCTATTCAAAATGGGCTAATTCAAGGAGGAGTTGCTTGCTGCAACTCAGGTTACTCAAACTTATCTTGTAGGACAGTGCTGTACTGAAAACAAAGGTGCCAGTGACAACCTTCCAGGAGCATTGGCCAATTAATCTCAGCAGCAGAGACTTTCAAATGTCATCCAAATCTCATCTGTGAGGCATGCCAAAAATATTTTGTAGTTTTCACAAGCCAACTCTGCTCTATACCCAGGTCTATCTTTCTCAAGAGATCAAAGGAGGACTTCTGTCTTTAAGCCTTGTGAAACGAGCAATTATTAATCCAGTATGAAACTTAATTGACAACTCAGTGTTGAGAATGAGGATTCTGCACCAAGTTTCAGCCACCAGAGATGCCTGAAGTGTCTAGCTTGGTCTTCTCTACACCTAGTGAGCCTAGCAAAAGATGAACTCTGTGTCTAGAAAAAGGGAAGATTCCTCATACAAGAAATTTCTGATAGTTGCAATAGTGCCAGCAACTTTGGATATGAAGAGTAGCAAAGGACAGTACTTAGACAGAATTCCCATGTGGGGGTACAAAGAGTGACTGGGGAAAAGATTGTTACAATAAAAAATTAAGGAGAATAGACTAGGACAAGATCCATAAGGAAAACAGGATCTAAGCTTAGCAGAGGATTAAACACAGGAAAAGGCAGAAGAGGCTGCAATGACCAGAGGATACCTCCTGTGATGCCAGAGTTCATCTCTTTTTGTGCTCCTGGTAAATGCCTCTGCAGCCCTAGGCAGAGCTGTAACCTCACCCCTTACACTGCGGGATGTGACCGGGAAGCTGCAGGAGCCACAAGGCTGCCTTAGGCTGCCACTCTTGTTACTCCACCCCTGAACCCCCATCGAAATCACCACCCCAGGAACCTGCCACTTTTTTTTTTTGCACTTCTTTTTAGTCCATCAAAATTGGCTACTTTTTGTTAAATATATTTGGAGCAGAAGCTCGTTTTAGAAGCATTAGGTCCTTGCCCACAAAGTAGGAACAAGTGTGTTAGTGTGCTCCCTTACTTCATTGTGCATGATTACTTTCATGAAACCAGAGGTTTCTATTAAAGACACAAGAGCAAAAATTCAAACATAATCATTAAAACTATGGAAAAAGTTCTAGAGAAGAATGTGCTTTCCCCAGAATAAAAGAAAAATTAACACATTTTTCACATCTATTGTTTGGGTGTTTGGCTTTGTTCTTTTTACATTTACTTACATTGCAAGTATTGTGATATCTTCTACCTAAGTGTTATTTTTGTTGTTGTAATTTGTCACTATATTAATTTGTCACTTAGCTTGAAAAAAAATGTTATTCTAAGAGTTAAAAAAATGCATTAGGAAAACAGCATAAGAAATATTAAAGCTTAGCTCCAAGCTCTACCTCTTGCAGTGGCAATTGTTGGGAGTACAGAACTGCCTAAGAGGAGCAATGACCTTGTGTAGAGTGCAGTAACAGATACGAGGGCACAAAGCAAACAGATTTGTAGTTGAATGGCCCTTACATAAAGCATTTTTATTATGTAAGAGACAGGAGATGGAAAACACACTGTGTACACCTCTTCCAGGCAGAGTGCTGCCAGCCTGGACAGCCCATTCCCCTTTCCTCTGAGGGAAATGACAGGTTTATTTTTAATCCCAGTGGCTTTTCTCCTCTCACTGCCACATAGCCAAAGCTTTTTTCTTCCTCCAATAAACTGAGCCTAATCTCATCTCCATCAGACATCTCCTCACCAGCTCATGTAACATTTACAAGCTACTCATCACAGGAAACAAAGCTCCTACCAGCAAGCCACAAAACATCTTCCCCTACAGAACAGAGTAAATCCAATCAATATGTGCAGCTAATTGAGACAAACGAGCAAGTCCTGGCAGTAAGGAACCAGGGTGATGACTTGGTAACAGATGGTGAAGGATTTGGCACAGATGGCTCTGATCCAGTTTCCTGAAGGACCTGCAGGAGGTCCATGCACAATGCAGTGGTGAGCAAGTTCCAGATGCAGGAAGCTGGGCCAGGATAACCCTATGAAACCACACAATATTGCATCAGCTATACTGATATATACATATATATACTGATATATACATTGCAATACTATTGCCCCAGCTGAAGCACATCTGCTCTGCATCCCATCCTTGCTCCATTCTAGGGATGAGTTGGAACAGGACAGTTGGTAAAACTTTTTTTTTTCCACTCAAGGAAAAGAATCATAAGTAACCCTAGGAAGGCAAAACAAGGTAAAAAAGTCTCTCAACAAGCCAAAGGACTATCTGAGGACAGTCAGAAGCCCTCACTGAATGATTTTTTCTCAACCTAAGTTTTCTAAAATTACTTCTACATGTTTGAAACCTGTCAATTGAGATGCAGCAAAAGAAGTTTCTTTTTTCCACTACATATTTCAATGAAATTTGTAGAAAATACTTTATCAGGGAGCTAAAAATGGTATGTCATTATCAAGAGTACTAAAGAGATAAAACACAGTACTGAGCTATGTGAAGTACAAACATTAGCATTACAGGGTTACCCCCTCCTAGCTCAACCTAGTCAAACAATTAAAACACGCAATTATCTAGCATGGAGTTATTTAGTCCACAATTCTCATTAGAAGTAATTAGGTGTGTTAATTTGATTTAATTTTTTCACGATATAGAAAAAGTTCAGGCTGATGTCTGATAATCTGGTGTTGTCATTCACAACTGAGATTTAAGCAACCTTCAAAGAGATAAGGTTCTTCATTATAATCATGGAGAAGTAATTAACATCAAGCTCCAGTTGAAGTCATCATTCCAATAGCTTTTCATGACACTCTTTTTGATGAACCAGAAACAGTTGAAAAATTAAATTTTTAAGATTTATAATGCAGAACTGTAGAAGTTAGTCTTTATTACTAAACCTGGAACATAAAGGAATATATCCCATTTTATATTTCAGGTAAGCTTAGCTTTCAAGGCATTTCTTCACTCAGAGGAATGGACCTTGCTTTCAAAAAAATTGCATTTTCTGCACCTCAAAAAGAAAATACGTGTCATTTGCAAAGGACACAATATGGAAAGTATAGTCAACACAGCGTAGAAATGGATTAATGTAAAGGAGCACATGTAATGTACTCCTTGAAAAGTATATATAACCTTGAAAAGGTGTGTAATACAAAAAATCCTCTGGTCATGTCCACAGGGAACAGAAGTAGGCATTTTCTTGCCACGGACTATGGGTTTCCAGTCTGTAAGTGACAGTGTATGAGAAGGAAGTAGGTCTATCAGTCAATCATATGACTATAAGCTACCAATGTGATGCCAGCATGAAAAAGACAATTGTCGTTCCTTATCAGGAAAAGTATTTTCCTTCAAGACAAGGCGTTATTAATGCCATTTCACAAGGCACTAGTAAAACACCATTTGTTGCACCGTATGTAATACTGGCCACTGATGTTGAAGAAAGCAGAAAAATAGATATTAACAGGTTCAGAGTAAGAAACAGCTAATTTCTGAGAAAAATCAAGATTTTAACCTTATAAAACCACAGCTGTAAGGGCTAAAATGTTATACCACTATAAATACATCAGTGAAGTAAAGATAAGATGAGAAAAAAGGTGACGCTGGGGTGGCCCTTGCCCTGGCTCACCGCGTCCCGCTGCAGGCGTCCCGGAGGCCCGTGGCAGCGTCTGGGAACAAGCAGTGTCCTTGCTGGAAAGGCTGGCAAGCACCCGATCTCTAATAGCGTCCGCAGGGGCGAAGAACGAAGGAGGGATCACTCTCGTGGGTTTCAGAGGCTTTATTAGCTCCAAAGGGTCCACAGGGGAGTGACGCAGATAACAGGGAGACAACCGGTTTTATACGGGGGCAGGGCTAACTCAGGGACCAATGGGCAAGGCACTGAGGGGTGGATTCTTGGGTAACAGACAGGGTGATAACCAATTGGGAAGGGACAGAGGAGGGATTAAGGAACACAAACCAATGGCACTTCGGGGAGAGGAGAACTTTCTGGAGGGAAGGGAGTGCCACTGGGGGATTGACAAGGCTTCTCCGCCCAGGGGGCGGGGGGAAGAGGCATGGCTAACTTGAAGGAGGGAACATGACTTAAAGGAACAGTAACTATGGCAACTGGGTTACAGAATACAACTTACTGAACTAAAAGGGATTACACAGAACTTGAAGCTGGAATATAAATTACCTTGAAAAAAACTTTCCAAAAGACACCACAACAAAAAGGTTATGTAATTTTATAGATAATTATGGTAGAAAAAGATGACCCTAAATGGATCATGAGTAAGTGTACACTGGAAAAGTAAACAAGCTTTCTAAGCTATTAAAAAAAAAAAATCAAAATTGGCTTCAGCTGAATTTTTCACCAGTGGGAGGTTAGAGCTTGTGGCATCTCGGCATAGAAATGCCAGTCATAGTTTTCTTGCTAATTAATTTTTTTCAAAATCTCTATTAAAATGCTGTCACACCTTTCCTGGAGGCTACAAGGAGCTTTATAACAGCAGGAGGAAGGAAAAAGTAACTAGGAAATTCTGAGCCTGGAACTTGCAGTGACACTTTAAAAATCTCTGTTTTCCTCTAACAGGCCCTATCTGTCTGCCCAGGCATTGTCTACATTGACAGGAGACAACCTATAGGAATTGCTGTTGCATTTGAGAGAAGTATGGGACATTTTTGTGAGGAAAGAACAACCACAAGGGCAAAGTCTGGTCTAGGGACAGGAACCAGAGCTTCTGTGAACTGTACTGGAAGAAAAAAAAAACAACGTAAAATCAGAAAATTGATTAAATTTTACTAGTGGGATTTTTTTTCTGTTTTCTTTATACCTTAGGACCTCATAAAAATCTTCTTATTAGGCAATTGACATTTTATGGATAGGTCCAGTTAAAACAATTCTGGTGTTGGCTGCCCACCAAACAAATGCAAATCTCACAACTGATATTTCATCCACTACAGTCAGGCAGTCTCTAGAGCTCGATGCTGCATGCAGTTCATCTTTCTGAGCAAATAAGCAGAATTATTTAATAACAACAGCTGTCTCATATCTATCCCACTCGTAATTCCATTAATCAGAAAATCTTATGCCAGGCTTAACAAATGTAATTTTTTTTCCACACTCCTGAGCTCTGCTGCCTTGGCTTATTAGTATCAGCAGATGTCTTAGAGTACAAGAAGGAAGCAGAGGCAGGAACTCCAACCCTGCAGTCCAAATGGGCATGAGCCAAGAAAGCAAGCCACGGGCACCTGCCTAGGAGGTACCAAAAGCTCAGTCCTAGATTTAGGATACAGCATGTTCAGTATCACCGTAGATATAGAAAAGCAAACCACTTAGAAAGCAAGCCACTGACTGGACCTGATGGGTTTACAAACTGGGGTTTTGGCCGAGTTAATCTACCTGTGATGCAGCATTTTTATGATATGTTCCCTTAGCCAGACAATTTACCAGAGGTCATTGTGAAACGAGTCAGCAGCTTTCTGCAGGCTGGATGAAACTCTACCTAGTCTACAGCTTGAAAAGCGCACAGAAGTGATAATTATACAACTGCCACATAACCTGTCCAAGCAAAGAAGCAGCAAGAGGCAGAGAGCTTTCACATCACTTTTAATGGCCCTTAAAAATATATGTTTTGATACATTATATAACATTAGGTCAAATTTTCCAACTACCCTTGCTCCTCCAACAGCTTGAAGAGGCCAGCTAGCAGATATACTGATAGACTTTCAAATTACTGGTACCCCTCTCTGAGTTGATTTTCTTGGCCAAATATTTGCCAAGTTCAGAAAAGCCCAAACATTGACTTGGCCTTTGTATTATATTATCTCTCTTAGTCTTTTATCAAACTGGCTCATCTTGGCCTTCATATCTCCTTTTCACAGCTCTCATAATCTCTTTTACCTACTTCAGCATTGCCTATTATTTCCTCACTTTGGATAAACTTTCATGAAAAAAATCAAGATTCAGCCTTTGCAATATCTGTGAAATTAATTTCTGCACTTACATTTATTTCAGGAAATATTTTATTTGGCTTTTCTTTAAGAATTAGATTTGAAACCCATAATCTTTGGTAATTTTACCTACTCTAATAATCACTGGGCAGCATCAGTTGGATGTAAGTTGGAGGTAAGTTGGAAAAAGTTAGGACCAGCGAATTTTTCCTTGTTTGTATTTTACATTTCATTTCTTTGTAAATTAAACAGACTCTCTCCTAAAAATGTTACAACCAAACATAGCCACTCTAAGAAAAGTACCTGAAAGAAATAGATATGCTCTATATTGAATTTTTTTCTAAGAGAATGGTTGTGAACTGTGAAACAGTTAAATAGTTTAAACACTGAAACTGGTGGTTACATGCCAAATATGGCAAAATAAATAAATAAAGACAAAAGTTCCAGCCTGATTGTGGTGAATCTGTCAAAGAAAATTCACCTCTAATGAGAAAGTCTCCAGGCATTTTTGTTCACGCCATTTTCTGGTATTAACGGTACTGAGGTTACATATAGGTTACCAGTTAGGATAGGGCTCTTTCTTTCTCTAGTGCAAGTTAGGTATGAACTCAATCTATTTTTTCCAAGTTGTTTATACATCACAATTGATTATGTGCATTACTATCAGCAAAAAAATCCCAAATTTAGTGACTGATCTATTATATCACTGACAAATGTATAATTTTCTTTACTTGTTTTGGTGAGGTTTTCTTCCATGGCTTTTCTCTGAGTGATTTTTATTCTCCTCCTGCTCTGAAAACAAAAATATGGTCCATAATCTTCACACTAATCTGTTTTTAACACCAATGTATGTCCTAAATGTTGAAGTAGAGGATTATGACCTCCCTTTGCTTCTCAAGGCTTTCAGAAGTAGAGTTACAGCAGCATTCGTTGCACGTTGCTTGCTGTGGGAGTAACACTACAGACACGATGTTAAGCTCTATCTTTGAGTTTCCAGTCAAACTGAGAAGACAGAAAGCATAAGGAATTCATTATCTCTCATTGCAGTTATCTGTCCTGCTTCCCAGAGACCAGTGTGGATTGCTGTTTTGTTCTTTACCTTACAATTCTTTACTAACTGAGTCATGTATCAGCCACTTTATTGTTTAACATATATAGGATGTTAAACTATTTCTTAGGCCTGAAATTACCCAAGCCTCCTGTACATAATTTTTCAATATCGATGCAACACTAACATTCTGCCAATCTTCTGAAACTTCCTCAGAGTTATTAATTATCTTCTTGAAAATAATTCCTTGGCTGACAATTTAAAAATTCCTGCATTCAATTTCAGATTTTTTTAAAATAATTGGTTTTAATTGTAGCTGCTTTCAATTCCAGCAGTAACTGAAGAGAATAATAAGTACCTTCCAATATCCTCTCTAATATATCAAACAGAGGCAAGAAATAGTTATAAATTCCATCTTTATGGTCTGTATAGATACTAACCTGACTACTTTGACCATTTCTGTCTAACCAAAATCAGAGTTAGTATTTATTTTTATTCTTAATATATGTGTTTCTATTGATATTGTCATTTTCATACCTTGCCATTTTCTTTGGTCTCCAGTGACCCTTAGTTTCCCCAGCTGTGCTCTCTTAAGATAATTGCATCTCACCCCTGTAACTGGGGTAGGATGACAATATACCAGATTTCCCAGAACTTTTTGGCCTGAAAAGTACAGAGAACCACATTACACATTCCTGGAAGGCAGAGCCTGCAGCTGTACCATGAAGATCAAAAGTAAGAAGCCCTGGAATAATGGTGTTTTATATATATGTGTGTG
>VYZQ01042869.1:9298-30326 GCA_013400655.1 Mystacornis crossleyi
AAAAAAAAGCTCTGTAGTCCAATATTTAGTTCCATACCCATCCAGGTTGGCCCTCTGCCACACTGTCTGGAGCAGGGACAGGCATCTCAGCCACACCACGTTGCAGGCTGTCCCTCCTTGCATTCTTTGCCTTTTCTTTTGCAGAATAAAGGAGAAAAATAATAATAATTTTTAAAAATCAATTTATGGAAACATAGGAGAGACTTTTCATCATTGTCACCATTGACTGTATACTGTATTCCCATGCAAGTGGAGATAGAAACAGCACATTCCCTTGAAAAGTCATCCTTTTCAACTCCCACCTCCAAATTCTTTTCAATTTCTGTATCTTCACTGGTGAGCAGAGGTTGTGCAGACCCTCACAAGACTGAAGAACCTAATGGATGCACCAAGCTTGGTGCATCCAGACTGATCTCTGCAGGACAATGGCAGCAAACTCACCAGTTTTCTGCACTCCTGTCTTGCTGACAAGATGAACAGCTCGCTGCACTGATAATCAGGCGCATCCACAGCAGGAAACTGGTTTGGCCAGTTCTTCATTCCCCAGACCCAAAGCTAATGAAAAACTTTTTACCCAGAGGAAAGTGGTGGGTTAGAGTCATGTAGAGTGCCTGGCTAATGCCTGCTTAATGGGGGAGATGTTCACTGAAGCCCCTGTGCAAACATTCCCCCACATAAGAAAAGCATCCAAACTAAGAGGGGTATTCAAATAGAGGTCTTATACCCCTCTGGAAGATTTGAGTTTTAAAAATAGCACCTGTTCTTCTCTTTCCTGAGAAATGTCTTGGCAAATTCACATAAGCAGCTGCATCCTCAGGGCTGTGGCTCCACAGTTCCTCACCCACCTCCAGTTGTGTCCCAGTGGAAGGTAATTGCCTAATGGAGCCTAAGGATGGTTGAAAGCTAAAAGCACTTAAGGGCTAGGGTAGAAATTAAAACATTCTCTCCTCAGAATTTCCTACTTCTGCCTCAGCTTGGAGGATACCTTTGTGGAATCAGTTTTTAATCTCTCCTCAGTCACTGTACAGAAAGCTCAGGTGTTTAATTCTGTGTAGTAGCTTGGCTGAGGACCTGCAAAGACTTAGGTGTTGAGAACATGCCCTTTTTGCTTTTCTCTGACATGTCCTCTCCCCATTTTAGTGTCACAGCAATTAATGATCTTTGATTATCTATGTACTGAAATAAAGAATTCTCATTTTGGAAAAAAATTGACAGCTAGAGCTGCTGAGGACTGATGAGCCTGGTGGTCTGGCAAAATCATGCAGTGAAAGGAAATACCCAGCCAACAGTTCCCCTCTTCTCCCTCCTCCCTGTGGCATCACATCTTAATAACAAGGGGCTTTGGCCCCTTTTGTTAAATATGAGAAAATCTTTTGCATGAAAGAAAGTTAAGTTTTAATCTCCTCAAGCAAAGTGTGACTTTTATACATCTTTCTTTGTATCAGTTTAAGAGTAAAGTAAGTGGATAATGTGGTCACAGAGGCCTGAATTCAGGCCCACAATTTTTAGTCTTCTACTGTATAAACAAGAATAGCAGCAGCAACAATAGCAACAAAAGAATCAGAAAAACCAACAGCCTTTTTATAATATATTGTTTCATAATAAAATTAACACACACACTCCCCATCCCCCCACTGTCAGAAGTGTCCGTTCTGGTTGATGTATTCAGATTTAGGTCTTACATGGCACCAGGTAACCCCTACTGAGGAAATCAGATATATTGCAAACAAAATGCAGAATAGAGGCAGAATTTGGTTAATAGCAATATTAACAATTATAGTAACCTCAAGGAGAATATTCAGTTTTAGGAAGGGACAAATAAACCTCAATATGACTCAGAATTTAGGGCAAAGGAAACTCTACCCTACATTTTGTTGATGGTAGTATATCACTGTAGGAGGTGCTAAGCCTGGCTTTAAAGTGCCTGAAAATATAGAAAAGAACATACATCAGAATCTGCCCTCATTAAAAACTGTGTTACTTCTCTGACTTTACCAAAAGCAGAATATTGGTTTCCAAAAGCTGATTTTAGCCTCACAGATGACTCTGATCATATACAGTGCTATAAATTGCTAATGGGCTTGTGGATTCTGTAGAGCAGGAAGGAATTTGTTGGAAAAGTGCTGTTTTCAAAAGAGTTTCTAAAAGAGGAGAGAAGTGAACATAATCAGGATTCCTGCAGAAATCCAAGGTCAGGCTGGGAGTAGAATTTTGGAGAAGGAAATCAGAAGAGAATGAAAAGTTAGAAGGATGAGAAGGGGAAGGCAAAGAAAAGGTTAAAATGACAGTGGAAATGAAAAGGATGCCACAAAATGTTAATCATGTGGCAAGGGCTTCAGAAAACCCTTGCTCTCTGGCTAAGCCACTTTGCCTGTGGCCCCTTCACAATTCTTAGCTGGGACCATCTCTCTATTTGTACAAACTTCAGCACAACAGGGACCTGCTCTCTGTTCTCTTATATCTCCAGGCATTGGCGTCACATAACTAATTAACCGCAGTAATAAATGATACTGTATTACCTCTTAACCCTTGGCATTTATTTTTCCATGGGCTGCATTAAAAAGAACAGAAAACTTTAAAAAAAAAGAGAAAGATTAATAATCCTCAGTCAGAGTGAACCTCTGAAGAGATGACACCATCTGGATGATTGCTACTTGTTTCATTTGCACACTGAACTCAGTACTCTTCCGGCACTAATTATTGCTTACCCTTTCCTTATTCCATGACTTCTGGGGCTCTGTGTGGGATATAAATAGCCAGACTAATGACATGCCGCATGTTGCTCAGGAGACCTCATGTTAGTTTACAGCATTTCTCTGATTATTATTTTTTTAATAGAAAGAAGATAAAATACTGGTCTCACAAGTGACCAGTACACAAACATGAGAGCCTTAATTTGTTCACATTTTTCTCATAGCTAGTACACGATGAAATATTTATATGTTCCTCTCTGGCTGCAGCATTTTGAATGTGCTGGGTTGTTTATTGTTGTAGTTAAGGACTGATAGGGAAAGAAGCACTGGAGCTCTCGGTAGCGGGGTATCCATGTCAAGCATGAAAGTAAAATGGCTACAACCAAAGCAAACATAACTACAGATGGTGCAAAGGGCCTGACCTGTACTTTGCAGGTAGAGAATTTAATAATGGGTCAATTGGTGACATATTTGCAGGGGAAGTTGCAGAGTCAAACGCTGTTCTTAGCACTGAAAGGCAAGACAAACATGAGGTCATTAAAATGGCTCGTAATGCTGACTGAAATAATGAGGTTTGTCATCTTACAGGGGTGTAACACAAACTGCAATGGCCAAGAGAGGAAACAAAGCCACAGCTTTTGGATGCTGCCTGAAATACAGACACTGCTGATGAGATGCCCATCCTTGGCTAATCTAAATGTGACCTGGTGACACATTATCCTCTTTAAGGGTTCACCCCAGTGTATTCCTTTCTAGTTGTAAATTTACAATTTACAAAAATCAGTAACTGATGAGGCTTGGTGTGGCATTTCCACTGCTGTGATGACATTTTGGTGGGTTAACTCATCGCCCTCAGGATGAGTTAATAAGCATAGATTGTTATTCACTCTTTGTTTGCATCGGAACTAGTAAAGATTTTTCTCCTTGTAAAAAGCGTGAGTTTAATAAAGATTTTAAGAACAGTGTCATGGCATGTGAACAAGTGTACATTCTAGCTTAAAGACCAGACTGGTAATCAGAAGAAGAATTAATAAAATTTTCTGCTGCTGATTTTTGCCATAATTCCCTTGTTTGACTCTTTCCTGCCCAGCTCACTCTCTGTTTATATCCCAGAACAGTGCCACTCTGCTGCCAGTCTGCAAGTCTCTGCAAATATACATTTAAACCATGGAGTACAGCACAGTCTTGAAAATTACTGTTCCTGACATATCCAGAAACTTCCAGTCTATCCTTGCTTTACTATTGCTACAAGTACTGGGACAACCCTGGAAGGAGACGCTGGTGTTCTGATGGACGTCCACCCAAGAGATCTGCAAGAGAATCTGAAATACACCTTAACATTGTGCTCAGGAGACACAGACAGAACTCAATAGTCACTAGGGAATTAAAGCCAAAGGCAGCTGACACCTTTGATCAGGGAAGTAGTTTAGCTGTGCATCTTGCCTGATGCATTGGTCTTCGATTATCCAAATTCTTTCCTGAAAATTTAAGCCTAGTGAAAGCAGATTTAGTTTACTTAGGTATCTTTTGTAGTTCACAGACACTCAGAAGGCTGCAGCCCATTTTGAAATGTAGAATTGAACATGTGTCATCAGAGATAGTGTAGGTTTGCATAAAAACAGGGCAGAAATTTAGGGCACCCAAGTGGACTGAAAACACTCTATTAAATCATTTAAATTAAAAGGAATATGCTCCTTTTTCCCTTCCACTGTGCTGTTTCCCCACTGACCTTGCTCTGTCACTAGCCCAGAAGATGAAAGCACTACCCTTTTCTGCACTCCTTTGGGTCTCTAGTCCTTTATCTCCACTGAAGCCTTCACATCCACAAAGTCCAAGGACCAAGAAGTGAGGTAAGGAGAGGGAAGTCTCCTCACTACATTCTCTTAACTTTTTGTGCACCCAGGCACTGCCAGCTGCAATCCTCTCCGATTCATAAACTATCCAAATTTTTTTTTTTTTTAAACACACTCTCTTAAATCAAAAAATTTTGTTTCATTGCCTCCTGCTGCATGAAGGTCAAAGCCTAGTGGTGCATACTTCACTGATTCTTTATAACAGTGCGCTCTTCAAGATCGGTTTCATTTGCCATGTGTCAATGGTTTCCACTCCTGTCTTCATATAATTACAGAAAGGTGACTTGAACAACCCCTCTTCACCTTTGGGAATGTCTGAAACCATCTCTGGATGTCTACAGGTAATTAAGATTTGAGCTAGCTGCTCATGTAAAAGTCTTTCTCTGTTTTGATTATCTTTTTTTTTTTTTTCTGTTGGAACCTTACGTCTCCTGGCTTAGATTTTAGAGCTAGGCATGGAAAAAAATCAGTGCACTGGAAATGCTGAATGTATCAGATACAATGAATTTGAGAATAAATTCTTCCATTTCTTTTTCACAATTTATTTTGGCCTCTAACAAAAGACAAACAAAAGAATAAAACCCACAAAAAATAACTAATATTTGAAAGGAACTGAAATAAGTAATTTAAATTAAGGAGAATTACATGAGCTAATAAAAATACTCAGTGGGGAAAAGGCAGATAATTATAATATTATCTCTCAATTCAGAATATAGGATTTTATGGATTTCAAAATGCATGTAAAAAACCACATAGTAGCATAGAATAACAGAATGGTTTGGGTTGGAAGAGATCTTAAAGATCACCTTGTTCCAACACCTCTGCCGTGGGCAGGGACACCTTCCACAGAGCAGAGCCCCATCCAACCTGGCCCTGAACACTTCCAGGGATGGGGCATCCACAGCTTCTCTGGGCAACCTGTGCCAGTGCTTATCACCGTCGTAGTAAAAAAATTCTTTCTAATAACCTAATAACCTAAATCTAAAAATCTTAATATGAAAGCCCATTCCTTTTGTCCTACTGTTTTACTTGAGGATATGGAAAAACTTCCATTGATTTAATGACTTGAAACTAAGGTCTTGGTTAAAAAAAAAAAAAAAAAATCCTGCTCTTATTTGTAGGTTTTTTGTCTCTGATTATATTTCAAATAGTATGCAAATACAGGTAATATGTCCTGCCATAACACATATTAAAGTGTGTGCTGTAATAAATACAACACATTAAAAGGCATTGTTTACATTACAATTGCATACATTCATATTAATTAAATACATATTATTTAATGCAATAAAAATATATGGCAAGGATAATAACATATCACAATAC
Organism: Mystacornis crossleyi; assembly: GCA_013400655.1. Taxonomy (NCBI): domain Eukaryota; kingdom Metazoa; phylum Chordata; class Aves; order Passeriformes; family Timaliidae; genus Mystacornis; species Mystacornis crossleyi. Next base: position 15,171 of record VYZQ01042869.1, read on the forward strand.
ATACTGGAACACATGTAATACAATCCCATAATAAACTTCATAATTTTTCAAAATATCTCTTTTCTGATTATTATTTTAAAAAATGATCAGGAGTTTGTAGGAGTGTAATGTAAGAGATAAGAGATGAGGATGTTTTAACTAAAATGTATTAAATTTTATCATGAGAAAATTCAAATATCATGGCCAAATATCAAAAAAACATCATTGTGTATATTTGGAGTGACACAAAACAGGAAATATCCCCTTGCTAATACCATCTGCCTGAACAGCTCTGGCAGAAGAAGTTTCTGAAGGGAAGTGCTGTGACATGTAAGACTAGATTGTAAAAAAAACAAGAAAAAAATGCTGTATCGAAAAATTGATGGACTAGATAATTTAAAAGGCTTTTTTGGTCTCTGACTATGTACTGTTTAGTGGCTTTGGATCTGAGCTGTAGAGCTTAATATTTAATACTGAAATATTTTGAAAAGTGTCATAGAAACAGTGTTGCTTTTGTATATTGCTCAAGACAGGACAGCAGAAGGCCAGCTCAGCGCAGTGATGATTTTGCAGGACCTCGATGTCTCTCTTTACACTAAGTACAATCTCTGCCATGGAGCAGAGGGGAGGAGCAGCCCAAGCATCTGTGCTTTTACTGTAGTGTGTGCCAGATAGAGGTTTTTGACCCCATGATGCTCCCAACTAACCACTGAGGTTTCCTAGTGATGACAAAATCTTGCTGAGGAATGGAAGCTTCCAGAAGAAAAAGACTTACAGATTTGGTAGTAGGAAGAGTAAGGAAATGAAGGACTTTATGGCAGGGAATTTATGTAAATAAGACAATAAAAATTCACATTATATGCAAAGTGAGCCTTTGCATTGTATGTAGATGCTGCAGTGGGTTCTCCTGCAACCTTCCCTGGCAGACAGCTTGGCCCATAGAAAGAATCAGGAACGATATTTTTGACAAATGTTCGGAGATGTTTTATTTCTCTCCCAGCCTCATGGCTGGGGTCTTCTGCACAAACTGCCACAGACTGCCCCAGAATCATGGGAACACCAACCTAAGGACAGGAATCTCCGGGCGGGGTACATCTGAAATGGCCAGTAGGGGACAGGATTTTGGTACATGTGACCAGAGAGCAGGGAGTCTGGAAACCCGGTGTAACCAGGCTTTCACTGCCAGGGCCCATCCCCGGGGGGGAACCTCCGCATGTAGAGTGTCTCCAGTTTTCCCAGATTATTGCACTGACAGCTGAGAGAGAGAAAGGAGCATGGCCCGTCAGGTGTATTCCCTGATTTGCACATCCAGTCCTGGGCAGGATCTGCTTGCACACACAAGACATGGCTACAGGTAATGCTGTCACTCTTTAATCAAGTGTCCTGTTTCTGCTAATCTTGGAAACACCTAACATCGAGGTACCCAGCATTCTTGTCCTCCAATGTTTTTTTTTATATGGGCTTCTTATGCACATTGTATATGCTAGAAAGAACAGCTCTCAAAATCCTTGTATATGTATATGCTGTATATGCTGTATAATCTACAGAGGCACTCTCAAAATCCTTGCAGCAAGTGTATTTTCCTTCTAAAGGAGCAGGGAAATAATTTCCTAAGTTTTATGGAAAACAACCGAAAGTGGTCACCAATCTTGACATTTTCTTGAAAAAATGTGAAATGTTTAATATTTAGCGAGAATCTGTGCTGTAGGACAACTTTGTTCAGTGCTATCTGCAAGGACTGGACAGGACAGGGAAGGTTCCCTTTTCACTTTCAGTGTGCCGTAGAAGTGTCATCCATACTAAGAGAGGAGTAGAGAATAGAGTTGTGAGCAGGAGTGATTTCTCTTAAGATAATTGTTTCACTGTTGATTGATACCAGTGATCAGAGCAGCAGGTGCCTACTCACGGCAACCTACACTCTTGGATAAGCCCAACAAACCTTCAATACAACGTGCAGTCTTTTGTAAAGGTATTACTTCTAATTTAGAAGCGTTTTCTTTCTTTGTTTTGGTTGTTTGTGTGGTTTTCTCCCTCTGTATAATTCAAATCCCTTCACTATTCACAGAACATAATGATTGTTTCCTCCTTTATTGAAGTTATTACTATTTACCCCAGTTACAATCTCTCTCGAGCAGTGAAATCATGTTTAAGAGTCAAGCAAGGTTTAGAGACTGTTGGGTACTTCACATCTCTCTTAGCTCCAGTGCTGATGCAACTAACAATGACGACCGGAGAAACCAGCAATGAGATTTCTCTGATTTGGGAAAGAATTTGACTTCAGTGGGAGCTGGGCTAAGCAATGGCAAGGCACAGGGTAACTCCCACTGGCAGGGCAATCAAGCTGTTACTGAATCTGACACGGAAGGCTCTGCTGGGAGTAGCCAGAGCCCACGTGTACCACATCCAGCAGCTCATCCCACGCAGCTCAGTAAAAAACCCTCAGCTGGTAACAGATGTTCTCTGAGCCTCTTGAGGAGGCATTTTAACATACTCCAGCCTGCCACTTTTCAAGATGTTTGCTCCTTATAAATAGTACCTGCCTTTTCCAAACGTTTTGGAATAGAAGCCCATTCTGTTTTCACTGTAAAAACAAATGTGCAATAATGTGGTGAGCTGTTCACATGACAGGTGAATGCTGGGAAGAATGAATTGAGATCTAAAGATCCAGTACAAAGCAGAGGCTCAATCAAAAATGAGTCTGCAAAATGTCCTGACACAAGCAACATATCGAGAATATTGACATTAAAAGGTGCTAAGAGAAGAGTCCATCATCACAGATGAATACAGATATCCTAATTTCATTGACTTCTAAATTATTCTCAGAGTATTGCGCTTCTCTCTGCAGTTCTCTCCTTTGTCCTCTTTTCCTGCCACTTTCGTGTTCATATGTGTATGATTGGCAAAAAAAGTAGGAGGGTTGAGAATTGCTAATGCTGAGCTCTAGAAAATATCTGGAAGGGAAAAAGACTTTTAAGATCTGAAGCTGTCTAGATGCTTTCAGTACAACATTTACCACAGCTGCCTTCTCCCTTCAGGATACTGGAGAACTACATCAGTGCAGGAGTTGTAGCTGTTCTTTGAAATGCCCCTTTTATCTACAGATGCTTCAGTTCTTACTCTGATAGTTTAACATATATGGTAGTGCACAAATCAAAACTCTAAGAAAATATTTTTTTCAGATAAATTCTCACCAAACATGATGAATCTTATTTTGCATGAGAGAAAGTAAAGGAGCTTCTTAAAAGAGATGGGCAAAATTCTACGCATCAGTGATTCTGACATTTCATTTTCCCCACACTTTTGTGTTGGTGGTGCTTGATGATATCTTAGTGTTACTGCTTGATGTAATTTCTTCCTGAGAATACCTGATAATAGCAGAGACCTAATAGGAAACACAAAAAAAGCCTGAAACCCAACCCCCAAGAAGCCCCTTGTCACCCAAATGCTGCACAATAAATTGAGCTAATTATTTAAGAGACTAATTTTAAAGAAGCTACACGTGAAAGAAGAGAGTTCATTATGTATCAGTAAAAAATATTAAGTATCCGTGACCCAGGAGAAGAAAAAGAGAAATTGAATTTGACATCTGAGAGAAAACTCTTGGAATAAAAACAATTAGGGCATTAATGTAAAGGGATTCAGCATTTTTTAATGTAATTGACCTTTGAAGCCTTATGAATCTATTTTACTCTTTCTTTTTTTTTTCTTTTTTTTTTAAGATTGCAAAGCATCTCTAAGAGCCCATTTGGGGAACGTGATAATTTAGTAAATGGAAAACGCATTCCTTAGCCTGACTTTAGCGCAGTTGCAACCGTCCCAGCATTATCCATGATATAACACTTCAGTGCTCGCGTTTTTCTGTTTCCCAAACTCAGACAGTTGCATCCCCAGATACCGTGTAGGAACCCTGGGTGTTTGTGCAGCATTACGCTGGCTGCTTCACTTCTTCCCACTCCCAAATTGGATTAGGTCCATCATCCTTAAGGGCAAGGAATAGAACATGAATCATCCGTTGCACTAACTTTGAGAAAATTGTAAAGTGCTGTAGAGTTTCAGAAGTGGCTTTTAATAAATCCATCAGATCATCCTCAGACGAAGCCTGATGTAACGGTTTCCATGGGCAGTAAGTGTGATAATGAAACCGTAGATAATGAATAACAAGATCCTAGTACGATGCTACAATAATGGAGGGTTTGGGCAGGCATTGTCAATCCTGGTGACACCTATTTATAATGTTTCATTAGTGCAAATGTAACAAAGCATAAAGTAGGATACATGTCCTTGATACCTTCTCTGACAGTTTCTTAGTGCACTTAAGCATTAGAGTATAACTTAGAGCACTTTATCATTAAAAGGACTGGGTTCAGCTTCTTCTAAGAGACCTAGTGGCACAAAATAAATGTTGTTAGTTCCAGTCATTGTTCCAAGATGTGGGTGATATTTCTCCTCTAGAAAGTAGTCAGTCTATGGCTTGAAAGTGAACAGGACCTCACTGGAAAGGGACAGCAAAGTCAGAAGGGCAAATTGTAGCTTAAGAAATACCATGCGACATTGCTATTGCCAAGGGATCCCAGCAGAAGTCAAGGACTCATTTCCTCATCTTTTGTAGATGAGTATTCACTGATGGGGCACAGCAGCCTCCACTTTTTCCCCTTGAGCATTTCTATTCAGACTTGTAATTATGTAAATTTCATTCAAGCTAATTACAAATAGAAGTTTCTAATATTTTTATTAGCATTTTATTTCAGTCCACCACCCATACTGCTTTTTTCTCACCCATCTTTTGCCTTGACCCTTTTTAAGGTGCTGGTTCCTCTTGACACAGAGCCAAATGTCCATTCCACCTTGTGATATTCCAGGTATCCCTGCTCTGCATTTTACTGAGTACTGTGCAGGGGAGAGACAGCTGAGACACCTTTCCATGAGCTCAACTGAATGTTTGGGACAGCATAGTATAATGCACTGCATAAAGCACATGAACTCCCATCCCTCTTTCACAAACCCTACTTGTTATATGTGCTTTTTCATCTATTGAATTCACAATTAATTTAGTTAGGTTTGAACCACCTTCCTGTGTATTTGTTTCTGTGTGTAAGAAAACAACTTTCTAACATCATCTGGTCATGGACAATGGGTCAAATTCTGTCTTTCACACTGTTTATATAACAAGGTTGGAGCCTGTAGGGCTTAGTGAAAACAACCTTAGCATCAAAGCCTCGTGGGAGGAGGTGTAGGAGTAGTGAAATTATAGCACTGTGAAGAATTAAGGTTTACTGGACATTCACAGGTCTGTAAGTGACTTTGGATGGCCTGTGAGGACATCTAGGGGAACAGCCAAAGAACTGATGTCTGTTTTTGATGCAAAGCCTTGTCTGGAAGGTTCTGTTCCACAGTTAGTGCAAGTTAGAAACTATTAAAGCTGTTGAATGAGATTAGGTAGTTTCTGCTCTTAGGACTGATAGTGTTAAAGCTCTTTTCCCTGAAGGAGAAAAAATTAACCTTTTTTTAAACCTTTCATTGACTAAGATAATAATTAATTTATATTTATTCAAGAAAGAAATCTGTTGGAATGATTTTTTTTTTTTCAGGGGCAGAAAGTGATAGAAAAAGGGGAATGGTTTTAAACTAAGGGAGGATAGACTTAGATTCGATATTAGGATGAAATTTTTACTGTGAGGATTCTGAGGCACTTGCACAGGTTGCCCAGAGAAGCTGTGACTACCTCAACCCTGAAAGTGTTTGAGGCCAGGTTGGATGGGGCTTGAGTAACCTGGTCTAGGGGAAGGTGTCCCTGCCCATGGCACTGGAGTTGGAACAAGATGATCTTTAAGGTCCCTTCCAACCCAAGCCATTCTGTGATTCTGTGTGCCACCAGAAAAGGAAGTGAGGTGGTTGCTCAACCCTGACTTATTTTAGATCCAGTGTAATGCTGAAGGCATAATGGCAGCGTGTCAGTATTTAGGAAAGGCTGCTATGAATACATGCAGTACCTTAGACTGCAGCAGGGTGACCTGGGGGAGTCACTGAAAACATTGCATCTTGAGACCACAACCTGCATACCATATAATAATCCTCCATAATATATTGAAAAGACTGTTGTAATAAAGAGGAAGATGAAAATATGGTTCAATAAAGTAGTTATTTGATTCCTAAACAGAAAGACCAAATATGTTGTTCTAATATAAGAGCTAGAAGAATAGGAATTTTATCAGATGGTGAGGTACTCTTTCTTTAAAAAAACCCACAAAACATACAAAAAAAAATTTTGCTTCCAGGAAATTTTTTTTTCAGTACACTTGACATGAATAATTCATAATTAATCTTATTCACATAAGTGAGAGGATTCACGATGTGCAGCCCTATTCATACAAGCAATGGAGCCATTTTAGCCAAAGTAATTAGGTAAGAGTGCTTTGGAAGCCTGTATGAGCACCAAAAAATAAATCTGAATGTCTTGAATCCTGATCTAGTTCAAGTTCAGGAAAATATCTCTTCTTTGTTTGAAGCTGATCCCTCTGATATGTTGCAGTGGTCAAAGGTAATGATTATTCTTCCAAAAAAGAAAGAAGATGATATTTAACAATTGTAGAATTTTCACATCTATTTTCCATATCTGATGAATATAAATACTTTTTATAAAACTGAAATCTCTGATGACTGGCTGTATTTAAAAGTAAGATTTTTTAGATTCTCTGGGAGAGCTTTTACTTGCATAACAGAAGACAGATTTTAGTAGGATAACATTGGAACTAAAAGAAAATGCATAAATATTTTGATATCTTGAAACCCCATGGAACAGCTATTCCAAAAGAACTCATGTTATTTGTGAGTCTTACTGTTCTTCTCTTTCCACCTCTTTGGGATCATACATAATACATCTTCAGGCAAAAAAATACTGAACCAAGAAAATCCCATAAAAATTTGGGAATGAAAGAAGTAAGACCTCAAAGACTGTAAAAGTAAAAATATTTGTGTTATGCTGACTCACAAGATTCACAACAGGCTTATGGAGAAAGAAGCATAGAATTTTGTGTGTGTGTTAAATTACACAATATTTTAATGCAGTTTTAATATGAATTATCTATGAATTATGAATTCACACCTCATAATTTAAATAGACTCAGTGGATAAAACAAAAGAAATGTTACATAAATGAAAAGGGCCATATTTGTAACATATCACTGGGGTAATATTTTATTTTAGATATGGATATAAACTTCTGTGTTCATGAAACTGGTTTTTCTTGCTCTAAAGAGTATGGGTTAAAGAGAAAAATTTCTCTGAATTCTCTCAATTGTCCGAGGATACTTATTATGTATAGGTAGGTGCAACTCCACACACCCCATGGCCATTTGCTGCTGTGTGAATTGAGTATCTCCCTGATCCAGACAACTTACATAAGTTCTTTTAAACTGCAGCAATGAAATTATTCATAATGACAAAGAAGGGAACTGACCCAGTTTACTTGAAATGAGATTCCCCTCCTTCCCCCCAGCAATAGCTGACAACAGCAAGTTTCACTTCAAACTGGGGTTAAGGAATTCTTTAAAACAGAAGAGAAAATTTACAGAAATAACCGTTGCAAACGGGAAACAGGCATTTGTAAGCAAATGACAAGCTTGGGTTTTTTAAAGCTGATGTTATGAAGCTGATTGCACTCCTCACTTATTTATATCTAAATGCCTCCACTCTTTAAATAGTGTCCATTTATATTTCAAGTGGCCTACATACACAACACTGGTGTTACACGGCTGCCCCACATGCATTGTAATTGAATTACTGAACAAAGTGCAGGCAGGAGTTGTGACTTCTGATACTGCATAGTTATTGCAGCCTAATAAGGTCAGCAGAGATTAATTGTGAAATCAGACTGCTCCATTTGAAGAGGAATGACAAGAATAAAGCACAATAAATATCACCTTTCAAAATCGTAACTGTTTTACCCTCTTGTACTCTTTATTTTGTGCAAGTGAATCACAGAATTATAGAATGACAGAATGGCTTGGGTTGAAAGGGACCTTAAAGATCATCCAGTTTCAACCCCCTGGCATGGGCAGGGACACCTTCCCCTAGACCAGGTTTCTCAGAGCCCCATCCAACCTGGCCTTGGACACTTCCAGGGACAGGGCATACACAGCTTCTCTGGGCAATCTGTATCAGTGTCTCACACCATCACAGTAAAAATTTCATCCTAATATCTAATCTGAATCTACCATTTTTTATCTTAAAGTAATTTAAAAATATTAAACAAAAGTAAAGATGTGTTTTCCAGTGCCAACTGTGCCAGGTGCCAGCTCAGGAGCACAGGAGTTGGGAAATGGCAATTTCCCAATCTCTCTTGCGGAGTTGCATATTGAAAGAGTTTGCCAGGAAGAAAAGTTCAGCATTTGAGAGAGAAGGTTTTTCCTCTTTCATTTCAGATTGGAAAAAGCATCTTTGGAAATCCTTGGTTTGCAGCTCTGGGGAGGAAGGAACTAGGAGGCTGGGATGTGGTTAGCCCATGGTTAAAATATTCACTGGTAACAGGGAAAATGTTCAACTGGGACAGAGAATCAGGGTTCCTTTCAGCTGCAGAGATCACAGAGGGCTTAATCATTAGTATATTGGATACTGTAAAGTAGGTTTTCTCTCACTGGGAATTTTACCCTGAACACAAAAAAAAATATTTTCTGATTAAGATAAAGTTGACACATTTCATCATGGAGTGGTTCAGTTAAGACAAAGTAGCATATTCTAAGGAGAATAATTTTGTTAAAAAGATGTAGCCAGATCTCTGCTTGAAACCTTTATAAAAATAGCTCCACAACAGGCAGATGTGGGATCATCTGTTTCCTCCATTCCCTGCTGTGTCCTCTTTCTGCAAAGTTACAGTTCCGGATATGATACAGGAGTCTCTCACTGCCAGTCCTATATTCAGGGCATTATTCAGTTTGAATAACTCAAAGCGTCTGAAGTTGCATTTACATTCTAGAAACTATAGGAACTGCTTTTTGACCTCTGCTCTACTAGAAATACTCTTCCTGAGGCAGCTCCAAGGAGAATATCTGGTGTATCCAGTTTCTCCAGATAGCAGCCTTTCTGTGCCCAGCCTGGTCTCTCAAGTTACAATATTCTCTTTCACTCCCACAGGTTTTACTCCATCAGTTTGTTTTCCTGTTATTTCAGCTCAGAAGTATATATGTTTTCTTAAGTAACATAAATTTCCTTAATGATCATCTTGTTTGAGAACAAATACCAGCCTATCTCTTACTCAGAGATAACTGAGGTGTGGATTTACTTTTTTTTATTTACTGTTTTTTTAATTAGGGCTGTAGGAGGTTGTTTCACTTGCAGATACAATCTGTATCTTTTCTTTTTCCTCTGATTATCTGGATGGCCATATGCATGGCTCCAATGTGTGCATGCTGTATACATATATTCTGATAAATGAGTAGGTATTTCAGCCCCAAACAGGGCACCCTCACAATTTCAGTGCCATTCTCACGGCAAGCAGGGCAAAAGAAAATGAACTGGGTGGAAAATTTCATGTTTAAAAAATGTATTTTATTCAGTTGATGGCACATTTTTAACTTCAGTAAAGTTTCTACCAGCTACTGAGTGAGACACGTAAAAAGATTATAATACATGTCTGTGCTGTTCCCTGTAGAAGATTTTGTGAAAGCTTAACAGAGACTGATCACATGGCAACTTGTTGGCTCTAAAGGCTGCCCAGAAATTGAATTTATACGGGCTAAGAGATCAGGCCATGTTTCAGTAGCTTGTAACTGCAGGTGACACACCTTTCAATTGGCAGGTCTGGGAGTCCCCGAGCTCTATAATGAATAATGTGTGACATGAATTGCCACTAAGATGCAGCGGAAAAATGCTGAGACCATATGATGGAGTCTCCTGCTGGTGCAGCTCACCCTCAAGCTAACCTTGGGGAAACACTTTGAAATGGTATCTGAATAACAAGGAAGCCAGTTTTTGTATGTCAGTGATGTTTCAGACACTGACTTAGCAACATTTAGAGTTGTTTCTTTGCTAAAATTTTTATATTCTGCTAAGAGACAACTACTGAGGAGAACAGTATCTCGAAATGGCCACTGTCACCTTTTGGCACTATTTTCCCAAGGAGAAAGCAACATTTCCCTGAATCCCAGGCTCTAAAAACATCACTGTCATAATGACCTAGAAAAAAATTGACTTGTTCACATGAATTGCTGGGTCATTGTAGTCAAAGGCTCAAAAATCAGTTCCCAATTTCCCACAGTGTTGAGGAAAAATACTGGTAAAAGCTGAAAAAAAAGCATGCTAGGGGAAAAATAAAAGAGCTTCAAAGTCTTTCAGAATATTTTGCATACACCATTGCATGTTATAATTTTCAAAATAAACATCTTGGGACAATATTGGGCAATACAAAATACTTATGCAAAGTTTTTAGGTTAAATTTAGAAGAAGTGCTATAAATTCTGACAATTTCTATCCTCAACTAAAGACAACCCCATGAATTTAAACTGATTTAATAATGTTATGAACTCCACTTGTTCCCTGTATCTTGCATATTCAGGATGGTTTTAAGGAAACTCTTCCTTTCAGGGAAACATAAGATGAGGTTCCTGCATTAATCAATGATTTGTTTAAGTTGGCTCAAAGAGTATAGGAGGAGCTGAAGGCAACTGTTGACACTTTATCTTGCCATATTACTATCCAAAAGGCAAATGTGGTTCCTTAAACATTTACTGTATCCCAGTTTGTTAAGCTTGGAAAGCTACCAAGGGAATAGAAGATGCTTAAAAGGTCTGATAGACATGAATTCCCTTGCAAAAACTAAAGTAAGCAGAAAAGGATCCCAACTTTTCTTTATCTCTCATTTTGAGAAGACCTATTTAATTCAAATTATTTGGGTGGAATCAAAGGTGTGGGAAATTGGCGCAAGAGAAATTTTAAAGAAATTTATAAATCAAAGAAAATCCAAATTCCAAATTTAAGCCACTGTATGGGCTGGGAATCATTTGAAGTCAAACAGATTCTGACCAATAGTTTTTACTCTATGTATCGTACAACAGGATCTGTTTGTACTGTGACTCCCTCTCTCCCATTGACAAACATACACTGTTTATGTTCACGTGCACAATTTGTGCCCTTTCCCTTACACAACGGACTCTTGACAGGACAATCCTTCAATGACCAGAACTCTCTCCAGGCTTTCTCCAGCCCTGCTGCCTCTAAGGGTCCATGTAAACAAACTGGGATGCTTTACACAGCCTGTATTTATGGGGACCATTGCAACTCGAGATTAGAAATAAGGAAGAGGTCAGGCAATTGCGGCGCGTCCCTTCATCTTCTCGAATCCTTTGTCCACACTTTTGTTCATCTTCCCCATCTCCCCTGCCCCTGTGACACATCTCTGTCTCGTTGCTTGGTAACATCCCAGCACTGCTGTGCACGCTGGCATCAGCTGCTCCCTGCTTCCCCTTCCACTTGCTCAAAACACCCAGTCTAAAATCAGATGAGATTTCCTTCTCTCTTCTTCTGACAGACAAATCAAATTCAGAGGAAATGTGGAAAGCTCTGCCAAACGGTAAACTCTTAATTAAGGAAGAGAAATAGAGGAAGATACACATTCAGAAACAGCTGATTAACAGTGATGGGACTTCTGTATGCCGATTATTTTGGATAGCTGATGGAAATCCAGCTACTGTGAAAAAGATAAAAAAAGTTTAAAAAAAAAGGAAAAAAATGAGTAAGAAAATAAAAAAGAAAGAGAAAAAGAGGAGAAAAGGGAAAAAAAGGAGAAGGATGGAGAGAGAGAGAGAGAAATTGGTTATTACTTGCATAGCACCAGTGGCTAAAGATCCAGCTGGAAATGAAGTCATAATCATTTAGCTATTATACAGCAAAAATAAAGCAGATTTTATCTGGAGAGGCAGCAGTCTAAAAAGACTGACAGACTGTTTTAAGCATCAGGATGTCATCTTGCTACAGGACACTATATCTCCCCATCCTTTTTTCAAAATAAATTGGCAGCTTCTCATGCATGTTGTGCTTGGTGTTAGTACTCAGACTATTACGGAAGATTATAAACAAGTAGATTTCTTTTGAGGATTGTTTTAAAAGTGCATATTTAAGAGGAGAATGGCAGGATTGAGAGACCTGCAGGTGCAAGTGGGATTTTAAGTCTCTGAGGAACTATTGTTAAATTGGACATTTTAATAGAGTGGGGTGCTTCCAGATATGAATCAGATCCAGACTGGGGGGAAAACATAGTTTTGGATTGAGCTGTGGCCTGAAGTGCGGTTGCTGGAGCTGGCTGAAGACGCTGTGTTCAGCACAGGACAGGTCCTGGCCTCTTCCCACACAGGCATCTGGGCTTGGACACCAGAGATAGGGGCCTACAGAAGACCAATACCTAAAGGCAGAGGAGGTTAAGCAAGGATATTTCACATAGCAGTAGCCACCTACATCTCTGCAGCTAAATTGTGCCTCTAGAGTTGGATCTGTTTTCAGAGTATGACAACTGAATGTGGCACTGGTGTATCCAGTTCTGCACAGTCTGTCTAGGACTGTCTGCTCTCATTGCAGTCAGCAGAGACCTAAATGGAGCCCATACTTCAGATGACCAGGCAGTAGGACTTGTTTTAGATGAACTGAGTTGCAGTCAGGGCTGTATTGAGTACAGGCTTGACTCAGTAGCCCAGGTATGTGCCCAAGAATATCTCAAAAGCTTTAGGCCATCCTCCCTCATCTCCAGATATGTCTGCAAAATGGTCTGGGTCTCTGGCACACAATTTTTCCTAGTAGTCATCTGCATGGGGATGCCTTGAATGATCTAGAGATTTAGATAGTGCCATATATGTATGTGCAAACCTAGACTGCCCTGATTCCTAACAAGAGCTTCGATATCTAGCACAAATGTAGGCATTGCAGACAGAAATCTAAGTTCAGCTGAATCAATCTGGATGAGAACTGCACTCTCAGTTTTTGTTCTTAGGGATGTTTTCCTCAGAACCCGCATTCCATGAAATGCATCTGTACACTGAAATTGTAGGAACACTTGAAATCTTAGACTCAACTAAGAGAGTAAGAAGGCACACTTCAAGATTTCTGGGGTATACATTTGTTGGAATTCAGCAGTAACTTAGTAGTAAATGAAAAGGAGAATTACTCAAGTAATGACAGTGAAATCTCTGCAGCGAGGCAGAGCCTTGTGTTTATCTATGCATACAGACACCCACACATACACACACATCATACACCTTTTAAATCCAAACCAAACACAAGACTTATATTCCTTTAATAGTCAACAGATCTTGCCCCCAGCAAGTCCATGCTGTTGCTCAGCCACCTCAAAAGAAGCTGATGAGAGCTCTGGGGGTCTGTTAGTGAGTGAAAGATCAAGTCATTTGTATTCCCTTCCTTGGTCAGTAAGGAGTTGTATCTTCCTTGCCCTCATAATTTTCTTACAGTTCATACATGGTTTTTAGAATAATTTATCCTTTCCCCCTGCTTTCTTCCTTTATTTTGTGAAAAAAAAAAACTGACACGTGGAAACACAAAAGGTGGACTGACTTTTATGTTTCATAAAAGAAGGGGAAAAAAGGCAACACAAGGGAGAGAAAGGGGAAAGAAAAAGGACAAACAATATGCTATTTTGTAGTCTTTTGATTAAAAGCATTGACAGCAGCTTCACCTGAGGAAAGCTGTATTTTACAGAGCACCTGTCTAAACACCATATGTTTATAGGCTTTCTCCTTCTAAGATTCTGTATTCTTTTAAAAAAGAGGCTTTGATTGTTTCAAACTGTTCCTATATCTCATGACACTTATTCCAGCTGGCACCATGTGAATGTCATTAAAGGTGAGGAAGGACCAGAAGATGCAAGACTATAAAACCAATCCCCTTTCTTTCAGAGAAATTGAGTGATTCATATCCCATCAATTATTCCTCTGTGAGATTTTTTGTCTGAGTAGAAGAAACCTCCTTTTTGGAACATATGGGTGAGTCAAACTGCAATAGGAAGAAAGCACGTCTCAGTAATTTAGTTTCAATTGCTCATTTACATCAATAAAAAAAATACTGTAAACAATGAAGGGTTGTTTTCTTTAGCAATGCACCAGAATAGCTGTAGATGTCTGCATGAATATACAATGGGATCTGTCTGACACATCTCATTTATGCTTTTATTATTTTGCAAGGAATAATGCAAGTCTTATTAGATTCTTCTTCATTCACTTAATGGGGAAAAACAAAATCCCAACATCTTTCTCCCCCAAGAAAATCTGATGTGTAAGGATAAAGTCACTCTGACTGCAGACTGCAATGGGATGAGAATAAATTGCAGCGCATATTACTCTCCAAAGTTTCCTGCCATATTTAACAAGTTCTGTACTGACAAAAGCAAACATTAATATGGGCTGACAAGCTGATGGGAAAGAAATTGTATAGCCACAAATGACATCATGAGTATCTCTGTTCCCTGCAACTGTGATAAAATTTTTTGTCTGAAGTCTTTTCCTATTATCTGTGTAACAAAATGGATTCTACTCAGCAAACTAATTCTACAATAAAATCCTGGACAATAAAATGAAATATTTCTCTTCTTTTAAAGGCAGTTTACTAGGGTAAGAAATAAAAGCAAAAAGTAAACCTGTAACATTTCTGGAAGATTTTGTAAAACTAAGGAGGAGTTACTTATTTTGTTTTGAGAATGGCATAAAATAATTAATTAAAGTTTTAAAGAACAGACTTGTTGTTTCTAACCTCTAAACAGACATAAAAAGTTGCTGTACTTCTCCAGAAAACTGCCAATTTAGTCCTCCATTTTGTGTTCAACCACAGCTGAAAGTGAGTGTATAGAAGCAAATATGAGCAGAGCAATTGCGATGTCTCTGTTTAAGCCTATATAATAATCAGTAATTGATACTTCCCCTATTTTTCCAATCTTCCTTTAAACCAGTGAAACTGTCTTGCATCCACTGAGATAATTTCTCAAGGAGTTACGTAGATCTACGACCTGTTGTGTGAAGAACTAAATCCTCCTTTTTTCCATTTTAGCTGGGTTCTTATTAATTTGATTGCCTTAAGATCTTACACTGAAGACACAGTAAAAGTGGCTCCCTGTCACAGAATTCACAGAATTCACAGAATTCACAGAATTCACAGAATGTCTGGTTTGGAAGAGACCTTCGAGATCAT